>DWGW01000268.1:0-16817 GCA_018247775.1 Udranomia orcinus
TTCTACTAAACATCAAATGTAAGTCCGCCGATTCAATAGATGGAAAGGTTCAATCTACTCCACTATCCCCTGAGAGATACGTATGTAGGTTACTCGATGCTGAAAAATTTATTTTCAATCCTTTAGCGGGCTGGTAAACAATCTAGCGGCTTTTCAAATAGGTAAGTTTAACTGGGTCTTCGCTTAAGCGTTCATACATAAGTAATGAACCGATGAAGACGATATAAATAGACCCATTTCTTATGAAGGGTAAAATAATCAATAAGTCAAGTAAGTAAGTAAATAATTAATATGTCAAATTACACCAAAAAGTTCAGTAAAAACTTACTTATCTCGTCTGTAACGGAAACTAATTTAAAATTCAGTTACAAGATAAGTCCACTTGTAAAAAACTCAAAAGTTCTTTTGAACCGAATTTCTTAAAGTTGTATAAACTTTATGTAGCCAATAAAAAACTCCAAGGCGGATTTCAAGAGTTACGAGCACATTGCTAGTAGGTATAATATTTAATTTTTAATCGATCTGCTAATCATAACATTAATAAAATATATAATTACAACCAAAATCTTCATTCAAATATTTAATGTAAAGTATGAATCATTCACAACTAATTACTTCGTAATTGACGTCACAACATTTTATACTTTTGAAAAGTAGGTCACGTATTAAATTCCGGACTTACAGTAAAAAATATCATGTTTTTAACTGGCCTTGTTTCACGCCACTAGTTAATACGAGCTTTGAGTGAGCCTTGCATGGCTTTCAACTGGAAAATATATTTATTTCTAAAAGTAAATGGTCTGGACAATTTATCGGAAATTCCGCACACGAATTGTAGTCGCGTGGCGGAGTATGTTTTAGAGTTTAGGCGTTTCCGGTCTTAGTGTCGTGAGTAGTATAAACAACCAGGAAGCATTTACAAATTCGTCTTCATGTTGCTTCACATCTTCATATATTCGGTAATTAATATACGAAAAGTCATCGGTCAGATGAAATCGCCCTGTGAAATCAGGTCAATAAAGGTTAATTCAAAACTTTCAGTCAGATTCTATTCCCATTGGAAACCATTTTGGCGCCATTTATGCTGAAATATGTATGTTAAAGAAAAATAATATTATAAATAATAAAAGATCAATTTATAAGGTTGATGATATTATTTACTTTAAAAGTGATATGTAGCATATAAATAAGCAGATAGAAGGAGCAATAAGATTAACCCATCGACCGTGGAACTAGCGACCTGAACAATATAGGGGGAAGCATTGGAATTTCAAGGCCTAAGGACATTATGAACTATGGTTAGGTGTTTGGTTGGATTGAGTTATTAAGTTCTATGGATTGACGAATATTTATGTTTAATCGTTATTACAACAGTCCAGTAATATAATTTAACAACATATGAACATTATGAAAAAGATCTATATATATTTTTGTCAAGTATTTCAGAGGTTTGGTTTTGTTTCTCTATAAAAATATATTATTTATTACTTACATTTACTTGCTTAATTAAGTACCTGTGTATATTATCGATTCTACTCTTCCTGATTGAAAAAATATTTTTCAGCAATAGAATCTTTAATACTCGTAGTTTATCGTATTCCAAGTCTATTGTTGGATAGATTATTGTACATATTTTTATTTATCTTATTTATAGCTGTGCTTTCCTTTTGCCATCTATCTTATCTTTGCTATGTTACTTCGCAATGGAAACTTATATAAATAATCAATTTTATGTTCAAAGAATATTCGAATTGCATTATACTGTTCCTTGTAATTTCTTTGTCTTCAGATGTCCTTATATAAAACCTAACAAAGGTTGAACGCCTTCGTTAGGTAAATAAAGAGTATGTGCATCGCATTATGTTGTACCTTATAATTTCTTTGTTTCCAGATGTCCTTTTTATGTTACCTAACAAAAGGCTGCACGCCATGGTTAGGTAAATAAACAATATTTGGAATGCATTATATTGTCCACTAATGATGTACCTTATATATATACCTTATGTTTCTTTGTCTTCAGATGTCCTAATATGGGTTGGTCATGCGTGGTGGGACGCGCCGTGGCCTTTTTCCTCATGCTCAGCAGGGTATCTGCGCTCACGTCCGACATGTAAGTATTTAATCCCTTTATTTAGCTTTCCTTCATGAGCTTTCAAATATAAAATGTATGTACAATATCGAATAGTAATGACTAGAAGTAAATGATCTTTATTCCAAAAAGTAACTCATTAATATTCGTGACAATTTTATATAAAGCACGGAAGCAAGCGGAAGTTTAATTCTAATATTCACTTAAGCCAAAAAATAACTTTTTCTGAGTACGAAATTTAACAAGAGAGTATGCTAAAATATGTTCGCTAAATCCGCTTAAGTCAAAAAGTACTTTTTCATTCTGACCTTTTAAATTTTACAGAAACAAAAAAAATACACATTACAAAAAGCCATACGAGTTTTGTGACTGGAACGTCACGATTTTCTACCTTTCATAATTATGGCAAATTGAATATTCGTATAAAAACTCGATAACGGAGTTGTTCTATGATGTTTCGTTCTAATCCATGTATCGGATAAATGAGCAAAGCGTGAAAGGGCGACTGGTAGGCGGCGAGGCGAACATAACTGCTTGTCCGGCACAGCCGGTGGACCGTAAAGTTCCTCGCTCCACTTATAGACCCCGCTACATGCATATGTAATTTCACAATAACAATATAACTCATATTTTCACCTACCTAGTCTCTCGCTAAAAGTAAATAAAACTAACACTTTTTGAAGCGCGATCATACGATTGTATAATTGAGACATATATTTCGAGGTTCAAGCATCTAGGATCAAATAGACAATGATCTTTTGTATAAAGTTTCACATTTTTATGAAATATTTGTTAGTAAAGAACATTTTAAATAAAATGTGCAGTATGTATATACTCGTATTGTTTATTAAAATTTTATTGCAGAAATTAAAATAGTAACAATCTAAAATACCTGCAAAGTGTAAAAGTTGTTTGATTAAAAGTTTTGAAATATTATAATATACTGATCTTTAGAGAAATATTTCTTGTGTGGAGTAGATGTATTAATTGATATAAATTGAAGCGAAAAATAAACCTACCACTGGTTTTAAATGGATTATAACTCCATTAACATTTGACTGATTTCGAAGTAGCGTCGTACTGTCTGTTGCCCTGAAACGTTTTCGGAAACTTATGATTGAATCATTTATCTTAGCAAATCGTGTTATGTTGTCTAAACTTGTTTGTGATCTAACTCTCGCAAAGTTCATTCTGTGGGTCGCAGTTCATGCATGTACGACATTATTTTATTATGTAGGCGTCAAAATTCACGAACCCAGTAACAAGATAAAACGTGCAGGAGAATTCTGCGAGGGAAGTTTTAAATGATGAGTCACTTATAAATTTAGTATAAGTTGTTATTTAAAAGCTACTGATATTAAGTGATTTACGTACGTGAGTACCACATTGAATGGAAATAAACGTTTTATTGAAATATTATAATATATGGATACTAATCTATAATCAATAGAGGGTTAACGCACCACTTTGTGTACATACTAACGCGCTTATGCGAGCTGTGTTATATTCGACATTGATGGATTATTCCTAACTCAAAGTAGGTACTTATCTTGGCTCCCATAACTCATGAATGCTTACACCACTCATTTAGTATTCATTTGCACCTGTCGACTTATTATTTGACATGGTTTATATTCATAAGCGCTTTCTTTTTATATAAGTGTGAGATATATGGTAGCAAACGGTCGTACAGTCCACCTGATGGTCACTGCCACCCATAGACGTCTGTAATCAACCAAAATAGGATAGAAGTTCTTTCTTAGGCCAACTACAAATGTTGCTGTCCCAAAAATTATGTTGGAACGCCTCGGTTAAGTATAACACTAATACAACGGCCTTCAAACCAGAACACAGCAGTAAGAACACTGTCTTTGTAAGGTGGAAATAAATAAAAGGAAAGATTGTTAAGTAAGGATTTTAACTTAATGATTACTTCATACATCTTTAAAACAATATTATAGGCAAGTACAGTTTCTAAAAGAATATATGTTTGGTAGCTTTGCAGCGGGGAAGTCGGATAAAGAGATATTGGACAACCTTCTTAAAAACTCCCGCTACGACAAAAGACTGCTTCCACCTGTAGACGGTAATTATATTATTATCTCATCACCTTTTATATATTATATTTGGTAATAAAAGACATATTTCTTCCACACCAGAAATGCCAGAAACAAATACACTGTGAGTGCATTTGGCAGTCCCGATTACTAAAGTAATGTAATATTGCAGATCCAGAATTCTGTTGTGGTTTAACATCCCCGAACGACTCTCTGGCACAAAACACAATTGGGCTGTCCTCCCTCCGGCCTCGGTCGCACAATCGGGGTGCGTTGTGTTTTATGTTTATGAAAAGAGAAATCCTTTAACTGTAGCGTTCTTATGTTCCACCGCAATATCCTTCATGCACGATTTTCAAGTGTTTAGGCTGTGTATTTCACGCAATCTTAGATGGTTCCTCGCTTACCTACTTTACTTTCTTTTTGTTTCGCCTGACTATGCATAAGCTACTGATATAATTAATTATGATAATGGTTTAAAATTTTCTAAGCACCTATTCTGGATGTTGTAGCCATAGTACACGAGTAATTATGATTTTGTATCTCACTGTTTTAATATATAACACAGGTAATATGTAAACGACAAGTGAAATAATCATGGCAGCAGCAACATATCTCATGGTCTAATTTTATTTTATGATCTTCTATGATTTTCTCTTTTCACAAACATTAAACACTCGTATCGATTCTGTTTCTTAAGATATCTTGTGAAGTCGGGTCTGCCATTTTCTTATTGTGATTATTTATTTCACGTAACATTAAAATAAGCTTGTTATAGGAAAATTGTAATAATTACAAAATAATTTTGTGTTTTCTACAATACAACAAATAGCGTAAAATAGCACCATTCATTTCTTGAAGCATGAATTGCCGTGAGTGTATTATTTTCTTGTACATGATGCCTTCGACTTTTATTTTCAGAGTGTTTCCCTTGAATTAAAAAGCTTACCTTTATACTATATTCTCCTGTTTTGTTTGCATTGTAATATATTAGGCCCCCATGTACGTACAAGTGTAAACAAACTTAAAATAAATTAAATTATTTATAGGAATTAGAAATTAATCTCCGTACACTTTATGCTTTTTTCGTTTCCAGGTGTGCTCACCGTAAATGTTAGCGTGCTACTTCTTAGTTTAGCATCTCCAGACGAATCTAGTCTTGTAAGTGTCTAAACGTTATTTAATACGTCGGCTTGGAAGATATTTTATACTTTTATTTTGTTATTTAATATTACAGTTCAAAATACACACCATCATATATATACAATCATATTTTTATAACATAAAACAAAACATAAAAATAAGTAGTTGCGAACTACGAGTATGAACTGTGTGTGTGTGTACAGAACGAGATTATTTATAATAGATGATATAATTTATTCCCACACACACTCAGCTAAATCATTCAAAACATTCCAATACCTTATATAACACACAGACACAAAAACAGCTACAACCGTAGCGATACGCCACGAAAAACAAAGTTTACTACCACCACTAGCTCGCTACGCTTCGTAGCGCCACGTTTAATGGGCCTACATTTCCTTCCATGTCTACGAGCACTTATTGTTAGTTAAGGATGCACTAGAAAACATTTCGTAGCACTCGACAGAATAAAATTAAAAACCTGTGATGAAACAATGCGATTTTACGAATTACAGAAATACGAAGTCGAATTTCTACTTCAACAACAGTGGTACGATCCCCGTCTGCGGTATTCGAATCAGTCTCACTACGACTTTTTAAACGCAATCCACCATCACGAGGATATTTGGTTGCCGGATACGTACTTTATAATGCATGGAGATTTCAAGGTTAGTAAAACAATAATAATGTTATGATAAGTAATGGATAGTATATTTACTTTTAGACAAATGTGAATTGTTACTATTGGAAAGGTAGACTGAATGTATTTTGTAATGTAAATGACATGATGTTGTGTTGTATAAATTGTCTAGAAAATATATTTCTTTGAGAATCCTTTCTGCGGATGAAGTCCAAATTCATAGTCATATTATAATAAAAGCTAAGCCTTTGCTAAGCCTTTGACTTAAATGGTCCTATTTCATTCATTTTTTTTCCAAAGTTTTGTTGTTATTGTCACTGTATCAATTTTGTTAAATTGTTCAATAATGTAATTGGGGTGTTACTTAATATAGAGTTCTAATAAACATTCACGGGTATTATGATTCATTGACGAAATCAAGTTATTGGTGTGTGATTAAGCGTTAATTTGGTCACTTAATAAAACGGCTGAAGTGTTTTAAGAGTATGATGAAATAGCACCATTTAGCAAGAATTATGCGCCCAGGCTAGGATTGGTTGATAAAACGCCTTAATTCCTACACGCCTAGAATATGATGTTACATTTCGAAGCAAAAAACTATCAATGAACTGTTTATAATGTTTACAACGTGGACTTTACCCGCCCTAGTAATACATGTCACATAGTAATGCTTGTGATTATAGTTGAAAACTGCAGTCATCGTATTTCAGGATCCAATCATACCGATGCATTTCGCGTTGCGTATATATCGAAACGGAACAATCAACTATTTAATGCGACGACATCTCATCCTGTCCTGTCAGGGGCGGCTCAACATTTTTCCTTTTGATGACCCACTGTGTTCATTTGCCTTAGAAAGTAGTGAGTAAAACGTATTTGTAATAGACACGCACGCTTAGCTATTGGACAGGTAAATATGTTATTGCTAATTATCTATATCCGTATTACATAGAGTTAATGGAAGTAGTTATTTTTAAATGTGTCACGTGACAGCATTATATTTAGTTGTTTTATTATTTTAGTATTAAAAGATTACAAGTGTGCGCTTTGAATTATTGACACTTGTGTTGGTTAGAAAATAATATGTTGCGATGATCTCATTTCAGTATCGTACGAGCAATCTGCCATAACTTACGTGTGGAAGAATGATGAAGACACACTCCGGAAGTCGCCATCCCTCACCACGCTCAATGCGTATCTCATTCAGAACCAGACTATTCCGTGCCCGATCAAGGCCAGCTGGCGAGGTAACATTCACTCCTTACCTTCGTCACTCCGACATCGCTTGTTGTTGCATCAATGATATCATCAATTTGTGTACTTAATTGGTATTTTAGAACATGGGCGTAGCTAATCTGGTACATCCGATGGATTTGTTCATTTCTTAATGCGAATTATAATGTAATAATTGTCAAAACGTTTAAATTCTCAGAGCGTTAAGAACGGTAAAATGTTGCATCTTATCGATTCTCAAATATTACACTTCTTACCAGAGCAGGTTATTGTATTATATAAATTACGTTTAAGGGTACCTTATGACTGATTTGTTTCCTAGCTATGCCCATGCTAACGCTCTTTTATGTTAAATTCGCACACTATTATACTTTGCACAAAAGGCGGGCCAATTTTTTTATTCCGACTAATTTGATATTCTGATTAACTCTTTTCAGCTTGGTCTTGAGTTGTGTAAAAGTTTTGTTTGAAATTCATGTTTTGTACTGACAAAATTGTGTACTTCATCTAAGTATGTCAATATTTCCCATCATAAAATTTGGATTGGTAGAAGCTTCAGTAACGTAATTGGTACATAATAGCTAGTAGCGAGTACAGCATGATCATCCATCAGTACTTGTATCACACATTAAACACTGCACCTCAGTTATATTCACACGATTTTCTACTGAGAATTGAAATTTTACCAAAGATGAAAATGAGTGTAGATTGTAAGAATTTTGTTAAACTCTTTGCAAGCAGCTGATGGTATGTCACTTTACGAAGACGATGAAGAGCTGACATGTAATCTTTGCCAGAGACGCTTTGAGGAGCAAGGTACCTTCTTGAGTAGCACCGACCGAAAAACTGTTCAGTCCGGTGTCTTCATAATTAAAATATATTCTCCGCTTATGTGTGAGTAAATGCGCTGTTGTGTAGCCGAGTAACACGACAAAATGAACTTCCGGTGAAGAGCAACGGATACCACACCGAGTTATCCATTAACACTCCATCGATCATCTTTTGTTTAATCATTATTATAATTGTCTTGGCAACTTATGTGCACGTTTGTTTAAATGCACGTGTTAGAAAAATAGCTAGAGTTCATATTGAGATAAATTGCATAACACTACTGTATGTGCGTACCGCATCTGTGGAACACAACACAACACGCGTTACTCTTACATACGGAATGGTAGTTAACTAGTTGCTGATTTTTGTTTTAGTCAGTGTAAATAATAATGATCGTTTACAAGGCCACTGAACGGAGTTACTTGGAATTTACCAACGCACCAACTTACTCGGGCTCTATAGCAACTTTTTTTTTATATACACGAACAAAATGCAACGTCACAATTCTATTATACTTATTAATAAATCTAAGAACGTTTAACGTTGTGCGTTGTTCAAAATTTACGGAGTATATTCACTTCACAGGTAACTACAGCTGTCTAAAGGTGGATCTAATTTTTACAAGAGACCGAGCATTCTACTTTACCACAGTATTTATTCCTGGCATAATTCTGGTGACATCTTCCTTCATCACATTTTGGCTGGAATGGAACGCGGTACCAGCCCGTTCCATGATAGGTAAAATAAAGATGGCGATTGGAATGTTCTCGGTCTTGCAATGCATCTTCTCTCTTCATAGATGTGGCTGGGGCTGTCAATATAACACGCTAACTCTTTACTTTTGCAGGTTATCTTCGCTTTTCGTTGGCAATGTTAATTATTTAGATATTGTCATTGCCATCAAGTCACTCACCAGCGCTTATTTAGTATCAATATTTTTTTTAGAATTTGCTTCATATTTTTAGGTAATTACAGCTGCCTCAAAGTGGATCTCATCTTCACTCGGGATAGATCATTTTACTTCACCACAGTTTTCATTCCGGGCATCATTTTGGTGACATCATCGTTTATTACTTTTTGGCTGGAATGGAATGCAGTGCCTGCTAGAGTAATGATAGGTTAGTGTAATTATTAGTATAGATTATTATTATTTACTACATTATTCTCCAATTGTATTTTCATATTTATGAAATGAAATCATTCCATTTGTTTTCATTAAGTTAGTTTACTTTATTAAATCTTTATGCAGATTTAGAAAAGTAAAAAATTGTTATTTTTTTATGTTTAATATTAACTATTTTTTTTGTATGCACGTAGAGTATTGTTTCTTTATTTAGATATATAAAGTATATGCTGCACGGAATAACTGCTGTTATTACAATTAAAATGTAGCATTAGAATGTCAGCAATTAATGTAGAAATAGATCAGCATTGATCAATCCATCTGTACTAGTGAGCAAATCTTGAAAGTAAATAAGAAGATATTAGTCAAGATAAATTGTATTTAAACTTTCATATCTTCATACTCGATAAATAGCTTTTTAAATGTATAACTGCTCACTTTACAAGATGCGATCTGAATAACGAATATCGCTTGCCCACGATGATGAACATTGCTCTGAACCCAGGTGTAACTACGATGTTGAACTTCTTTACAACGTCCAACGGTTTCCGCTCGACCCTGCCCGTGGTGTCCAACTTGACGGCGATGAACGTGTGGGATGGCGTGTGTATGTGCTTCATCTATGCCTCCCTGCTAGAGTTCGTGTGTGTCAACTACGTAGGCAGGAAACGGCCTTTGCACAACGTAGTCTATCGGCCGGGAGAGAATCCAGTCACCCAGGTGAATAATATACTCTTCTGTGCTGCTTTGTTTGTTTTATAATCTGCGTGTATTCGGTGTTGTCCCTAATAGCAACGCATCGTAGCGGGCAATCTGCACTGCAACAAACAAAACTCCTTCTCCATTGGCTTTAAATAATAGACTGTTCCTAACTTAATCTATAAATCATAGTCATGATACCTTAAAAATTGTACCCTCTAATTATAATTCATTAGAAATGTCATGTTATTTGTTAAAATTATTAAATAATTTATTTAGTTGCGTATTGTGTACATAACGGGTTTCTAAAACAAAATAGTAATTTTTTTCATAAAGCCTGTTTATTCCCTGTCCTTTCTTTACTATTTATATAGAAAATATGAATACTTACTGTTTTATAAAGCACATGAAAAAGATTTTATGCAATTGATTCACGAAGGAATTTAGTTTGATTAGGCTATAATGAGTAAATGCATTTTTATTAACTGAATTATTAATATCCTTACCATTATTTATAGTAATCGGTAATATTGTAACTTCCTCCGTGAATAGCTCTATTTTTTCTATATTTACTCTTTGCAATGTTTTCTTTTGATATTTATATAAAATAAAAAATAGCATGAACTTTAAATTTACTTAAATTCTCTCTATGCAATTGGTTTTTTTTTCTACAGCATGCTTGAACTTCAACCCAAAATAACTGCACGTAAATCTTTATACTTCTTAACAGCGGCTAGGTCAGATAAGTTCATCGACTATGACACTGATATTACACTTCATTAAAGAAATTAAAGACTATTTTGTGTGGCCATAATAACCTTTGTTTTACCTTTTAAATACCTTCGTTACTTCGTCCTTTATAAGTTATGGAATATTGAATTCCGCATAAACACAAGTGTTGAAGTCGAAAACATTGCAAAGATCGTAAAAAAAAATATTAAGACAGAAAGTCGAACGATGATCCTTCGGAAATCATTGTATTCCTCATTAGTGTGTATCTGGCCACAACAATCTAGTCTGTGTTCACACTAGCACACGGTAGACCATCTGTCACGAGTGAACAGTTGTCTGTATAATGTGTTCGCAGCGACTGCCCGCAGTCCTCAGCAGAATTGGCATTATACTGGCCAGCCCCTTGGTAAGAACATTCGCCATATTCATTGGCACACTCCGAATACGCTTCTGTTATATTTCTCAGTTTGATTCTAACTATTCTTACTAACTTCATTAACAAACACAGCAAACATTAGATCAAACATTACATTGGAAATACTGAGCAAGTACCTAAACTTATATTCAAATAATAAAAGGCTTTAAGCTATTATAAAAACGAAATTAGCATTTTTTGTTTTCCATAAAACTATTATAATTACATTATATTTATATAAATTATACTTTCGTAAAGCAATGTATACTTCTTGAAGCACTTAATATCTTCTGCTAAATATATTTAAACGAGAAATATAACAGAACATAGAAGTTGTATGCAACCACTTCAAACACACCAGTTACCACGGCTACATTCAAGAACGCATGTGTAAAATTTAGATAGATCAGTTGTGTTAGTTTTACTTAATACTACATCATAAAAAGTAGCGTTGTCTCATTACAACTTTATTAAAGTCATTTTAGAGTCGAATTTTAAAACTTGCCGTAAAAAGTAGTTTTATGAGTAGAAAATGTAACTTAGGTAGCGTAAGTAGATAAATAAAAGCAATTGATCATCAAAATAACGTGGTACACCAATAAAGAT
The DNA here is from genome assembly GCA_018247775.1 of Udranomia orcinus. NCBI lineage: Eukaryota > Metazoa > Arthropoda > Insecta > Lepidoptera > Hesperiidae > Udranomia > Udranomia orcinus. The sequence goes on from DWGW01000268.1 coordinate 11,572, forward strand.
AACACAGTACAATTTCTCTATCTAATATAATCTCATTTTTATTTTTTTAAACTTCTTTGCACCATACGATTTGTGCGTAGGTATATATTTGCGTTTGAAAATATGCGTTTTTCCCGATTATGAAATTACATTATTTATACGTTTACAAACATGTTGACTGCATATTATGAATTATAGATATGTATATGTACATAATTATTTAATATATAAATCTAATATTTATATCACGGCTCTATCAAATTATAATGGAAAAAAGCATGGAAACAAAAATGACGCGCTAATCACAATGCAACAATAATTAAAAAGTATTTTCATCACATTCTATGTTTTAGAAGCTACAACATAACGCGATAGTATTTAAGTATGGTGTGTTATTTTTTACAAGATCTACAGGTTTGGATCAGAGCTGGAAATCCTATAATATAAATTTTCAGCTTGCAGATTTAGTTTATAATACCGGCCAAGTTATTCGATGTTCCATTGAATATTTTCAGTTTGGGGCCATCAACAATTCATAGTTACTTAATACCTATTACTTTCATAAGTAATATTAAATGAAATACTTGTTTGAAATATTTTTTATTTACAATATTGATATCGCATATAACGTGGTAGATTAAGTTAATTTCAGTTGTGTTTAATAATTTTACTTTAGCGAAGGAAGGTAAGTTTAAATGCAACAATTAGGAGAAATCTTCGAAACTAAATACGTTAAAGATATTTTTTATGGATATAGTAAATTTTAAACAACACATTAGAAAACATTGTAGGTATAAGGCTAATGGAGCAAAGAAGATTACTATTATGATTACAATTCAGTTTTAAATTAAAATGAAACCAAATACAAAATTTTGAAATTAAAACATAATTACAAACAATCATTAGCATAACGATATGCGTAATGCAATAATGCTTAATAGTGATCATTCGTATCTCTAACCGTATGCAGCTTCAGTCAGCCTCTTTGAATATATGTACATGTCTGCTTCGGCTACATTAAATATATATTCATTATTTAGGAGGCGATGGCATTCCTCCATTGGACTAAATCAGATACGCCTCAGCCGGAAACTAGTGGTGCCGTAAGTGATGTCACTGAAATGCTCGAACCAACCATCCGCAACCACCCCATCACATCAGATATGATATCACGAAAACTAACGCATACTTTTTATTTTAATGCATCTGTGGATTGCTACAGCCTGTAAGTAATCTCTGACTACTTCTTACTCCTTTATTTTTTACTCTTATATTTTTACCTTACTCCTTTTTATCCTCTTTTTAACAGTTTTTTTGTTATAAATGAATACGGTTTTACACCACGAACTGCACATTATCACGTAGAATTTAGTTTAGTTTGGAAGACCATTTTAATGTTAATTCAGTTATTTGCAAACAATGACAATGTGATATAATCACTGCAGGGTGACAAAAAAAGAGAATCGACTGGTGCAGCAGATTTAGTGACGTGTACGGCCTGCACAGGAGCCCCTGGTTCGTGCACGCATACTGCCAACAATGGTGGTGTATCTGAGGTGATTATGATTTTATTGGTTTAAAGCCATCCGCTTTTTCCTGACCTTGTTTGTTGAGGCTTTTATACTCCTGGTATAGAAATTTATTTTCAATTTATTTTTGTTTAAAATAAATTACTACACAATCTTATTAGGTATACATTATATTATATTATCATATTGAATATTTCAATAGAACTCATATCGAATATCATTAATTAGAATTAACAACATAATAATATAATAAGTATATTACAATTAGATACACATTCACTTGTCGAACATTCATCAGAGTGATCATTTATCGTTTGAGTAGAAATTAGAACAAGGCCGATCATGTAATTACGGCAGAAACGTATTTTTGGTTCGCCATCATCATTTATTTGCAAAATAATTTCTTTCAGCCATGTTTCGTCCAGGTCCGTAAAAAGGAGCCGCCGCACCCCATCCGCGTGGCGAAGACGATCGACGTCATCGCCCGCATCACCTTCCCCACTGCCTATGCCGTCTTTCTTATCTTCTTCTTCATCCACTACAAGGCCTTTTCTTAATGCTGTCTATATTTATATAACTATGTAGCTTACGGAAGCTTCGCGTACGTGGACAATGATAATATCCTTATATTTTGTAACTCCTATTTCGTCACAGCGTATAGGCGTAAGGCCAAGCTATTCACGATATATCTAACGAGATATTTTTGATGATATTAATTAAGAGATTGTGATCGTACTATAGAATTCGTTTTAAGTCAATATAGACTTTAGGGAAAATTAAAATGCAAGAAACTCACTGCAGCTTTCTGGTGTTATCAGACTTTGGTGATAGTGCGATAAATGTGTGTGAATTTTCTAAAGGTTTTGAAATAGTTTCGACATAAAGTTGGAGGCCGATGTTCTTATCAGAAGGACAAATGAAACAAAAATCTTATGATAGGATAAAGAGGGATCAATAAGGTATGGGGATTTTCTACACGTTGTCAATATTTGACGGATACTAAGTGTTGTGTTAGACGGTTCAGCTATGGCGTTCAATGGAGTGTTCTCATCGTCCTTGTAACACGGGAACCTATTTCAAACCTAAAGACAGTCCATTTGTATTTTTAATAAGTTACGAGTATTCTAGTATAATAGCTAAAGTTATGACTTTTATAAAGTAGTAGACAAATCACTTTAGCTGTAGTTTATTCATTTACACACACGTCCGTTGTGATAACATTAAATTATAATTGCTTAGTGAAATGGTATATTTCATTGTGTTATATCAAAGATTGTTATGTTTAACACAGTTTAAAAGCCATTTTTTGTAATATTTTAGGTAATGTTATCTAAAGCTCAAATCTATAGAGTCTGAAGTGTGTCTAATATAGGTAATCACACTATATTTTGATGTACTTATGTACTTACATAATGTCAATGTACGAGATCATTTCCAAATCAATTTTTTATCTTATTTAATTTTATACCCGTAGTTTAAATGCCTTATATCAATCATAGCATAATACAAGCTTAATAGGAAAAAAGCCTTAAAATATATACTTACTGTAAGTTAAATATATATAGGTTAATCTAAACGAAATTAGTCACGAAATCGCTTGTGATTTGAACTGTGTGACAATTCGTGTATCTAAATTGCTTGCATTGTCATCACTTTTAACAACTAAGACATAATGATAGACTGCAACACAAGGTCTTGTACTGCTAGACTGTTTCCTTCCACGGCTGGGTGATTTTTGTGCCTACCCCATGCTACAACAAAACACGAGTACCTAGCTAACCCGGTAACGGGTTTAATATGGCATAGCTACTTGTCGTCATCAAGCGAGACTGACTGCAAGACGAACTCTGAACCACGGAGAAACGTTAACGTTCAATTTTAACCCAATTCAGTCTGGTATTAGTAGTTAGCAAAATTAATTTAAGCTAAATCAAAATGATAGCACCTTAAAATTGATATTGTCTGAAAAATCTAAATAAATATATTATATAGTACATTAGATAATTTATTGCTATAATTGTTTAGAGTATAAAATGTACATTTTTTTCATTCAAGTTAATTTTTTACTTGAGTTATACATATGATGTTTTTTATGTAACAGACATTACTGTAAAATCAAATTAATAACATTATTTTATTTATTCTTTAAATGTAAATTATGTATCTTCAACGAAGGCAGGTATTTTACATTGTGCCAAAAATGGCTTCATTAAATGACAAATATAAAGTTAAAGTGACGTCAATCTGTCATAGTTAAATAATTGTTAAAGAACAGCTTACGTCTGTCTCCAATAAGTTACCAAACAAGTGATTCAAGTTAATATATCGTAAATATTTAAGATTTCATGAATCGTGTTAGAAACATTTATAATTGAATTCCAAATTCACGTTATATTTTATTGCTCTTCCTTACCTGTTGTTAGTTAAGCATGACATGTTCAATTTAATTGTCATCGATAATTATTAATTAGGTATTTGCTTGTTAAAAAGCGGACCAAGGAGTCAACTTTTTGAAAATATAGATTTTATATCCAACATACTTTTAATGGTACCTGTTAAGAAATACAAGTTTTGGCTGTGCTTTTAAAATTATTATAGTATAATATTATCATTACCCCTCATTCATTAGCAAAATGCTTTTTGCTGCGCTATAACTTAGCGTCTAACTTCATAATTTAAAATGGTTTATGTTTATTCTATAAATGGTATGAAAAACAATTAACTCATGCTTTGTGACAAAATGTAATCAAGATTGGTTGCAATGTGTACATAATTTTTATAACCCTATTGGCCGCTATTGATGACAATGGAAATTGTCTATACAGCGTTTAATAATGATATATTGAAGAAGTTGGCAATAAGACAACAAAGATGTTTAGTATTGTGGATAATGTTAAAATAACACTCTATTGTTTTATAGTTGTTTTGCACGAGGCAAACTAAAGACCTGATTAGTAAGGATGAAACTGCCCTTAAATCATAAATAGGATTTACCAAAACAATTACTTATACTTTAGAAAAATGTAATCAGTATATATACAACAATAATATTTTCTTAACTAATATTGTAAAATGTGTTTTAAATACAACTAATATCAATAAAGGCTTTCTTATTAATATTGAATATAACAAAAACACAAGAACACAAACTTTTTAATTTTTTATTGTAATTTATTTCGAAAAATACAGCCAAAATAGGCAAGCCTTTCATTACCTTTAATTGATTTTACTATGCTTTTTATAAGGACATGTTCGTTTAAATTTACGTTATAATGTGTATAAGATATGTAACTAGTCATTTTGCCAAAGATGATAAATAAACTTAATTCGCAAATCTTCAGTATACTTAACCTTCGAAAAACATGACCTGTATACACTTATAGATTTTCAATTTCCTCAGTAATGTGTTGGCACAGCGCAGCGATGTAAAATTGAATTTTCTCTTACTTTTCAGCTCCAGTTACCAAATCGATGTTACAAATTACATGAGATCAAATCCAATAAGTATATGCAAAATATATAAAAAATAGGGTTTTCTTCAATAAGGCCTTATCTGATTTTTATCATATAAGAATAAGCATAAAATGGTCAAAATACTTTTCATAACTGAATATTTAAATAGATCTCTGATCATTTGAAAAAGTAAAGAAATATTTATTATATAGAAGTGATACTAATTTAATTCTTGACGTGGTGTTTATAGTACCTAAAATATAAGATAAAATAACATATCATTCG
>DWGW01000269.1:0-16781 GCA_018247775.1 Udranomia orcinus
TGCACTCTCTATTCCTTCACTCTCATGTTCCGATGGGACGGCAAACCGACACGACCGGTGAGAGATGAGGCGCAGGAACACTTGATATAAACAACTTGAGTGTATAGTTAGACATCATATATCTATTCGAACGTTATCAAGTCATTTGTTAATTACTAGCAAGTCATAACTCCTTGACCGCAGCCGATTGGTCCGTGGTACACATTGCTAACATGTGGCGGTTCTCCAATTAATCGAAACCAATAATGACGATTAATTCAACATGAAGTCCATTCTCTGCTATATAATCTCCGACAACACTTGGTCTAATGTTCATATCTATGGTGCAAAGGATATCAAAATATTAAAAATTATTTGTTTTCCATTGTTAGAGATCTCATAACGAGAGCTCAATTCTCATTCTATATTATTATCAAGATAATTCCGGTAGGTTCTATGATTTATGTAAAGTAACAATGAGTTCCAAAATTTGGACATTAACTTCATTCACTTTGATATATTGTACCCTGATCATCCGCGTATATATTTTACTTCATGAACTCTACTATATCTTATAATTGTTTTATTAAGTTTTGTGTTTTAGCTAAACCATTTACATTGTTAAAGTTACCGCGTACCTTTGGTTTATTCGTTGTTCATATTTCTTATTTTTTATGTACCAAATTACGTGTTAACTGTATATTTCGATGATCACTGAGAAGGGTCCTAGAAGCCGTACACATTAATTTATAGCATTTCATGTCATTATCTTGCCAAATCCATTCGGTATGACACGTTGTTATAAATTTCCGAGACGATATCTTGAGAAAACGAATGAGCAATACGCATAGCGTCTGAAATGAAAAATGACTAGACTTCCGTCAGAAAACTCATACTACTGGCGTCGAAAAAAACATTAATTTCGACACATCGGTAAACTCGGCTCCCCGGCTCGCAATATCCATCACGGAGACTATTTGCATAGAGGGTGATAAATCTGAGGAAGAAATCTTATATGTAGACGATATTGGTGCTGGAGCTATAACAGCGATGTATCATCGCGGATTCATTTGCTGACTTATTGCCCTATATTCTGCTGTCGAGGACCGGCATCGTTCAATACTGGAAATAAGCTGCGTGACGTAAAGGCATTGCAATTCCTCGCATCCGGGCTCATGGAGTCTTCGTATTTAATGAGATATTACTTTTGCGTTCGATGGAAATAAGTCGCAAGTCATTTTTGATTTTTCATCGTATATGTTTACACTATATGGTCGTGATGTATGTGTATTTTTTTCTTTGTTTGTGCCTTCATTTATTACTTCCTCTTGAGTCAAATATTTGTACTTTCCTAAACATACTCGAAATATTATATTTACAATTAGATTAGTATGGGTTTTTTATTACAACTGATTTATTTGATTAGATATTTTATTCACTTATTAGTTATATTTATACATACTCGACATTATTATTTAATAGCGTTTTTGTAATTGTGTTCATGACAAATATATACTAAGTTATATATTCGAATAAGGTAGAAATAATTTTACTTGAAAATAATACGAATCATATATCAGAGTAAAGTAATACTATAGGAGATAAATTACAGTTGCTAAAATTTAATATTATGGAGTGGAGAACTACAAAAGAACTCGGAATGAAATGAATTCTGCTTTCTCCAAGCTTATTCCTCTTTTTTGCTGTTATTCCCGGTTTCTTTCCCAGCTCCGGTCACTGCGTAGTCATGCGTTTCTTATCGAATCACACGAAGATTTATGCTACCAATATCACATTCTAATGGAATAAAACGATCCTTTATATAATTATTATCCTGTCCTAACAACTGCTATAACAATTAACTATGTCTTGTTCTTTATTATCTACGTACCTTATATTATTTATCTGTTTATAATAAATATGTTTTATCTATTTACGTTTATCAGTATATAATAATTTGAAATGAATAAAAGAAATTTCTTCAGTTTCAGGTGAGTCTTGCCTCTTGGCGAGGGACTCCAAGGTACTCCAATATAAAACTATAGGAATGGTTGTTGTATGAATTGATTTCTAAAGTTATTTATTTTCAGTTCTTAATTGGCTGAAAATTGAGTCTTTGGATGTAAGTAATCGGGACGGAATTCATTTATAGGTGTTTAAATTAATTCAAAATAAGGTTTTCATAATGGAGTAAAGTAACTCAAGCGGAGCAAATGAACGAAATAATGTCAAGCAATAATGTACTTTACTGCGTACAAATTAGCGTCTGATTTATTTCATTCGAAATAATATATACTGAAAGATCAGTGAAACTATAAATGAAATCCGATCCTTCGAAGCCTAAATTAACAAATTTTAAATAATCTCGAGCCTAGCTCAATGATCCGAAAGCAAACGAGTCATCGAAATTAAATTCACTTTTTTTTTTATTTTATTCTGTCTTTTTATTTGCGGTGTTTTATCTTATGATTTTCACACGAGAAATTTCCGACAGCCACGATCGCACTCTCCAACAACTTTATTTTGAGTTCGTTATTTTTTCTTTCCGCCTTAAATGTTCCATATACATGTATCTGTCTGTCTGTACTCCTTTATTTCTCACTGTTAGCTATACTTCTCTCTATCTGCTTTGTCCGTTGTGCCGTTGTCCTAGATCTTTGTCAATGCCTGCTGTTTATTTTAGTTAGCCCCTTTATGTTCCTTTAAAATAAATGCATTTGCATCTAAATGTTCATGTAGCTATCAATAATCTTAGATAAATGTCTATTATCAAATGTTGTATTAGTTAGCCGTCGTATTACCTAGTATGCGGTATCTTACTAGTATATGTCTGCATACATAGTTAACTCATACGATTATTAGAAGAAAAGTTATTATCGTGTAACCTTAAATGTAACCTTTCTTCTTATAATCCTTGGTTAAGCGTAAACAAATCATACAGCTTAGCCATGTTGTCAGCTTGTAAATCATTGTTCATTATTTATCGCCTACGTCGTAATTAGACTATGTATTAGTCTGAATTGTAGTTAATTAGGCTCATTAAGCACACGACAAGTTCACGTATGGATAAGCAGCTGGTAATTCGAAGCGGCCGCAGAGGGATCGAACAAAACGCCGGGAAACCGCAAGGATATTTAATTACATGCCACAGGCGCGGTATTATGAAACTACTAAAAATTTCATAAGTTCCTGAGCTTGCAGACCTCAAAATATTGATCGTGCCTCTCTCTCATTCATGCCGACGTGTGACAAAGCCCGTTTCGGCACACTGCCGGGAGCCACTCACACACACGTGGTCACACACGTTCTACTTAAACCGTTTCGGTGGGCGGCGTAGCGATGGGGGTGAGGGGACAGTTAAGTACATCGCATGCGCACTGACGCCTCAGCCCGCTTAAGCGCTTCACTGTCCTATCAAAGGTTGGACTACCAAATATAGTTCAGCGCCCATTTCGCTTGCGGGTTCGTTGGCAGCCCATTCAGAAAGAGTATAACGGAGAAGTCAAATGTTAAAATATGCAAAACTATTAAAAGATTTTACATTTCCAATCGTTCATTGCGTTGGTAGTTATTTCTGGGGATTTGAGGTGAAACTTCGTTTTATGGAGGTTGAGGGTAGGATCAGCCTCTGTAAATACAGATGTCATTAACGGATTTAGTAGTAATGGTTCCAAGTAAAGTCGTTACTCACGGCTGGTTTTATTATGTCCTCGGGGAAGCGGGTTGGAATAAAGCGCTTTATGGCCTGTCCTAAGAATAATACTTGCTTTGCCTGTTCGAATAACCTTTTTTGTATTAGGTTCAACTTAAGGTAAGTTAGCCTGTAGAATATTCGATGAGGAGCAGCTCCACGCAAGTGTACTAACAAAGAAGAAAACACAAGGATGGCATTCTCTTGGTAGTAATTATTTCTATTTCAGCTCTATAACGTAGTTTTGATTTTATATTTCACAGAGAAATACATCGCAAGTTTTTTGAATATATTAGTTGAAGTCGTTCCAAGTACTTACACGGTATTTTTTGTCAAGTAGAATGAAATTATAGTATTGTATGGTATAGTATGTATTTAATCACAACAACCGCATAAATGAAGTGAAATAATAGAAATTTACTAACCGACTAGTATGAAAAGTGCGACACGCAGGTCCCGTTGTCCGCCTAGCTAATTATTAGTTTAAACAGAAAATAACCGAAGTTCTTAAGCCCGCCCTAATGACCTTAATCTTATAGTTTTAATACCGGCAACCCTTTATCAATTTAAGGACGATAATCTGTGGATGATAGATGAGTCACAATATCTTCTTACATTGCAGTACAACTCAAACGTTCACACCCACCTCCCATTACACAACAAAGGCACACAGTAAATGTGGAACAAAAGAATTTCACGAACGCCATATTTCAAGCACAAGCCTGTCTGTATGACGAAATATTGCAATCCTATTGTTTGCAATCCTATGTTAATTCAATGAAAAAAACTTTTTACGAAATATTACAGCCTTTTTTAAACTCAGCATTTAAAAATATAAATGCAAAGTTACTTATGCAAAATTGCTTCGGCGTTCTGAAATTCGCACAGAAAACGTATGAGACGCGAGATATCAATTTCCAAACTCTGACCGACTGAAAATAAGTTTTCAGAAAATTACCAAATTAACCGAAACCCCTTCTAATGCCGCAACATTAATCTCAATCCGTCAATGCATCTGTACGTCACGTCACGCCCGTATACATTGTACACACATCGTTCACTCACTCACTCATTCAGTCAATTGATTCGTTGAAATTTCCGAACGCCGACTGGTAAGAAATCTGATTTAAAAACAAATCGAAATTGACAAGTGCCAATTTTTTTTAACACAGATTAAAAATCTAAATCCGTTTGATGTTGTATGTTACCTTTAAAGCCACGTCCGTGATTTAACGACCCAGACATGTTAACACCACTACATCGAAAAAGTTTCAAAGAGTAATATTTCCGGGTAGTATGAAGTACCTATGAAATTCGTTTCAATCGGACTGATTGTTAATTCGGCGACAAAATCTACGTCACCGTAGATTCGGCTATAAACAATTATTAAAGCGGCACACAGACGTACTTTGTGTATGTGTGAACAGTTTTCGAGAGAGTTTTTAAGAGTTTGTTAATTTGAAGTGGCCGGTGTGAGGGTCGCCCGGAATGAGGCAATCGTTTTAACCACTTTCGCTTTAAAATGGACTCTTATCAAAAAATGGCGTACGGTACGGAATGTACGGTATTTCCGACATGAAATGTCATTCCGAAAATGTGAAATATCTACGATTATGTTGGTGGCCTAAATTCAAATGTAATTTAATTTAAACAAGTTGGTAATAGTGAAATTATGACGCATTTCCGTTATGTAATCTGGTATATTGGTACGCCTATAACATATTATGTATCGTAAATTATCTCAAGCCTAGTTACATGCGTTTTCTAAACATTGTATTTATTGTCTTTATTTCCCCAATCATTGTCTCATATCAAATATAGACTCAATACCATCAAGTTAGATTGGATAGACGAAAATAAATATGAACTCCGTAAAATAGCATCAGTCGCAAAAAACGATCCAAACATTCAAACAAGTCGTACCTAAATAATCAAAGCAACGTTAATGATGGCGGCCGCAAAAACGTGGAATTGGCTAATAAAATATTTTTAGCGTTCACACCGCTGTAAAAGTGTCAATCGGCATTAGGGGCGAGGTTCGCCTATTGAACCCTATGAGCCGTGACTCGTGAGGCTTTAAGCTTTCGTTTAATTAAAAAGGCGGCGATTTAATTGGAAAAGTATTCATTTACCGACTCTTTTGTTTGGTGTCGTCGTGATTTATATTTTGTGGCGGGACACCGATCGCTGAATTGGTTCGGTTTTAGCGATCCGCACAAGCTAGCGTTTTCACAAACAGGCCTGGGATTTGTGGGTTCTTGTCAATCATAATATTGTCAAACATAGTAAGCATATTAAATGGACCTATGTATGCAAACAGGAACCAACGGGTTTCCTCTTATTATTATTAAACATGTTGATGATTTTCAACAATATAACATTTGTGTACGTAGAACAAATTATTTAGTGCAGTATTGTAAAAGTGTTTTTTTTTCTCAAAAATATCGTTGTGTGGGCTGATTCTGTTTTGTATAAGTAGGTCCAAATAAGTTTTATCAGTTTAAAAGTCTTAATTAAAAGACATTTAAAATTTTAATTATGGCAAATAAATTAGTCTTATTTAAGAGTTTATTTTAAATTACGGCAAAAATCCATCTAGATTTCACACTTTCTTAACAAATTCAGTAAAAGGTAATAGAGTAATAGGAAACAGAGTAATAGTTCTTGGGTTGTATGCACTCTACACACAACCCAAGAACTATGTACATGCGATCTAAATGATAATCAGAAAGTATTTAAGATCCTAGATCCGAAGATCGTCAGTTAACCTAGATGTTGCTTCAAAGGAGCGATTTGGAAAAGTTTTTATTAACACAAAACATTATTACGGCAGTTTCATTCACTCAACATTCTGAATGGTATCGGAATAATCCGCGAATGCCATTGTGAAAATATGAGCAGCGTGGTTTTTCTGTACATGTAACTGTCGCCACAGGCATAATTTATAACAGCTTGGTTGCCAATATTGTGTAATGTTTTGTAATATTTATTATACAGAAATATTACAGTTACATGCTTACAATTCTTCACGTTCCTAGCTCGAACACGAGCATGTAATGTTATAATATCATGATAGGGAGTTCGCTCAAAATAAATGCTGCCGTTCTGGGGTTTCGAGCAAAAAAAAAAGCTGTCATGAGGACTGCTAACTGAAGTGAAAACTTATATACTGTTTATAATTTCCATTTGAGATAAAAGTATGAGTGAGTTATATAGATAATTTTCTTAACAGATTACTTATTATTTCAATAATTTATTATCGTGTTTATAACAAAAAACATTTTAAAACAAATTAGAAAAATACATGTTTATTTTTACACGTTGCGTGACGGTCACCAACCCGTAAGTTAGAAGTTGTCACGTTGTCACCATAAAACTTGTCACTTCCAAAATACATCCGAATAGAGAATCCTCTTTGTTGAAGTCGGTTAAAAGACAATCTGTGCTTGATAATTAAACTAAATAACTACGTTGGATCTTTAATATCACAAACTGGATTAACAAAGGCATTGTAAGCATAACCGGGAAAGCGGCTGGCAGCGTCGTAAACTAGCTTCGTTATTGGATGCCTGAAACTGCTGAGCCCATAAGTAATAAATGAGCACAGTCCACCAGTAATTAGTAGTTCAATATCATGGACGGTGATATCCTACTATCTACTATCCTACTATAATGTTTGTACTGTAACGTTACTAAGTTTCCATATAAATGTTTTATTATCATCTGTCTATTTATCACTTGTTTCCTTAACAAGAAAGGTTTAATGGTGTTTGTGTTTGTCTATAAATTGTATATAAAGGAGTTTGTCTATAAAGATAAGCTAACCAGATAAATAGATAGAACTTAGCCGACAAGAAAGAAATAGAATGAACTATACAATATTTTTTGAGGTGTTATTTGTATATGTATGTCTTGAATGATGAAAACTGATTTTGAAAGATCGTGAGTATCGGCGCGAAAAATTAAAATAAGAATGAATAATCATTAAAATAACCATTCTGAAGTTTGACTTGAATGTATGTATGAATGTTAGTACTTGAATGTGTGCGTAACGTGTATAAGTGACCGGCTATAGCTGACCTGGCGAATTTTATTCCGCCAAACAGTCAATTAATGAGCAGGATTATAAAATTATAAAAAATTGTTTGACATACACCGAAATCTATAGACAGATTTACCGCATAGATTTTATCGACAGATCACTAAGGTTTGCATCAAAAACCGTTCAACCATTTCACCTGATGCGCGGTCAAATAAACAGACTAAAAATTCTAAAAACTGATAAAACGTGTTCGATTATCGATTCTAAGCAAGCCAACGATTGGAACTTCTTCCATGTACATTACATATTATACTTTCGACACTTTTTAGATTTACTATATATATAGATAACCCAACCAAGATTTGATCAAAAAGAGTTAATACACAAAAATGTGCATACAGTTAGACTTCGCATACAAGTAAGCGACGGGGCCTAGAAGTAATAAATAAGTGTTCGCCGTCGCCATATTTCAGAAGTTGGTTCCGTTCCACACGAGAGCGACAAAATATCTGCAAGTCTAATGCTTCCTAAAGTTGCAGCGAATAAGGGGAGGCCATGCATTACAAATGCAGTGAAACTAGTCGCAGACGCATCGCATTATAGTCGGGATTATCTCGAAAATGCTGCCTTTGTGAATAAATAAATAGATTTGCTCAGTTAACGCCGACTGCGAATTTCAGGGGCTTAATGGCTCTGTGATGGGGAATTACTGTAATATTTAATAGCGTGTAGAATTCGTTTTCCAAATTGCTAGTTTTCAGACGTTAAAAGTGGATGTAATGTTTACAGTGGCATATGAGTGTTGATGTACGTTTTATGTATGCAAATAAATAAAATCGGAGTGTCTGTTCGTAATACTAAAATAACCGCGTTTTACTAGATGCATATACCAAACGGTGCATATACTAAAAAACATTATTTTTACAATGTTATCTGTGTGTCTGGCTGTCTGTTTGCAACAACTAATTTCTGAATTGGCTGAACCGATTCTGATGGGACTTTTACTGGCATATAGCTGATGTAACTTAGGCGATTTTAGAACTAAACAATAATATTTTTGTTAGATTCCACGCGGACAAAACGCGGGTACAGCTAGTTTAGAAAATAAACGGAGGGTTTATATATGTAACGATTGACAAATAAGAAATGTGTGACAGACTTATGAGAAGCTTCAATGGAACTCTACATAAATAATCTGACTTCATGCGCAGTGTATGTTCAAGTTCCGAATCCTAATATTTACGAAACGAAACATTATATGGAGTATATTATGTTTTATTACACTACACAATACACATTCTACACAATGACGTAGACAGCCGAAAAGGACAGATGCAATTAACGGGGCATTTGCGAATTGTATTCTAGCAAACAAAAGGCACATTGAGTGTCGCATTTACCTCGAAATCACTCAAATCGTATAAAATGTTTGCGTATTATATACTATTTAATAGCATATCATAATAGTTGCAATAAATAATGTTTTGTTAAAATGGAAGCAGATACAATGGCATTTCATGATTTTACGATAGATTTATTTCAAGGAAATTACCAATTTTAGTAATGTTATGTTAGTATCTCAAGACCACGAATTGTCCACAAGAACAAACTACATAAACACTAGGTAGTAAACGCGCCAAGTTCTCAACAAAGTTCTCGCGAAATGCAACATAATAAACATACATAAATATATACATACATACACCAAGGTATACTCGCATTCGCATTCATGGCAATAACAAAAACAGCTGGAAGTGCAGGTGCAATCAGCCCGGCATTTGCGAGCGCGTCGTTATTCCAGGGAACAAAGCTTTGTGCCGAGTGCACCCCGGGCGGTGTCCAGCGCACGTACGCCAAGTTCACTTTGAAAATATCAATCAAATTATTTGCAAAAATGAAAGGAGTAAGCCCTTTGAAAGAATCAATCAAATTATATGCAAAAATGAAAGAAATAAACTCTTTGAAAATATCGATCAAATAATATGCAAAATGAAAGGAGTGGGCCCTTTGAAAAAATCAATCAAATTATATGCAAAAATGAAAGGAGTAAACGCTTTGAAAATATCAATAAAACAAAATAAGGTTGCATAGAATTATCGTCATTGATAATAAAAAAATATCGTATGAAATTCTTTCACCGTAATTTTTGAATCTATATCATCAATTTGTAATGACATCAAGCCAAGTTCACTTTGAAAATATAAATCAAATGGTATACGGAAATGAAAGAAAAAAGCTTATAGTACAAAATTCTATTACTGATTTTGTCGACGGATTAAAAACTATATCTTAAATAATAAAAAAATTTAAGATACCAATCCAAACTCACTTTGAGAATATCAATAAAAAAGAAACAAATAAATAAACAGGGAAAGCAAAGTAAATTATATGGGAAAAATTTTAAAATGGTCCGTAAAATTACCGTTATTGTGGATGATGAAGAATCTGTGTCGATATAATTCGAAGAAATCATTGTTAATTTTTTTATCAATGGATGTAATATCAAAGTAAGCATTACGTATTCAAAGTTATACGTTCGGGGAATTAAAAAACGATTTAATATCAAATACGTGTCAGCGTCTACCGACGTAGGCTTATGTAGAAGGGAGATTACGTTTTTGGCATACATAGGTAGGTAAATAGACGCAAAAAATGTATCCCCTCGAGCAACACGCGTAGATGTAGCATTAATGTGTGCACCGCCCGCGGTTGCGCTACTCTGAGTGGGAACTTGTGTATGCAGTACGTACGAACTCCACAGTTTATTGCAAAACACTTCAGCCACAGCACTTAGCCCAAATTCTGTAACTACCGCACTCCGACCGGCCCAGTTGTCACACTCGCGAAATATTGAACGCCTATTAAAAAGCGAGCTAGCAATGTAACAGTGTACTGTTATCATAATGTATTATGTATTGTAATGATACTAGCGGAATATTCCGGTAAATATGTAATGTAATGATACTAACAGGATATGTATGATGATACTTGAAGGATATACCAACACTAGCGAAATATTGAACGTCTATTAAAAAGCGAGCTAGCAATGTAACCGTAAATATGTATTGTAATAATACTGGTGGAATATTTAGGGGAATATGTAATGTATTGAAGAATATACCAGTACACCAGTAATGTAAGGTTGTGAATGAAAATATACATGTACACAAACAATGTAATGTTAGGATATTTGAAAAAAAAATACTTAATCCAATTGTCCTGCAAATATATTCTATTCTAATTATATTGTTCTACATAATTATAACGTTTTATTGGAGCCATATATCCTTTTTAATTTGAATAGTGCAGCGAATGCAAGGGGCAATGCAGTACTTGTTTTTTTTATTCATCTCAAGTAGAATATAGTAAAGTTGCCTCGAAAGTATAATTCATCAACAAAATTTAGAAAGTGTGTCAGTTGACTCATTGCAGATTTAAAGTTTAGTAGAATGTTCCATTATACTTTTATGTCAGTAAAAAGCTGTGTGTAGCTAAGCCTAGGATTACCTACATCGGCAAACACTTTCTCGTACGCTGTAAAATGTGTGCTACCATAAAGCCGTAGCCCGTTAATATATGGGAGCCAATTAAGTAGCTTAATAACTCAACTTTGTTCTGATATGAGCCATAATTATGAGCCAGTGGAAGCGTAGTAATAAAACGTTACCGCCCTTATTTCGTATGGGGTCCTAATAAGTTGCGATAATTTCGAGGAGAATTTGTTTGATGGCAACAAAATAAAATTAATGAAGCAGGTATTACGGTTCCCTAAATTCGCATTTTCTTTAATAATTAGGTTTGTGCAAAATATTTAATAAATTTATGTTCTGTACACATAGGTTTGGATCTATATGACTATGTAATTTATATAGAACCGAAATCATTATGTGTCTAAGGAATCCATATATGTTTTCTTCCTCCTCAATATATCCTATTTTAAGGAATAATATAACTTGTATGATTTTTTACTTCAACAGCCATATCCTTAAATAAATTACAAACTACCAAACTAACAAACAAACGTCTTTCTTAATGTTACTTGAAAATGAAATTCTAACTCGTTGCTCGTCGGTTTGTTCATGAAACTTCACTTTCTGGCAATCCCTTGTGATCTCTTGAAATATTTATTTATAACATGTTTAACTATAAAAGTATGAACCGAAAACACCGAGAGGTACATTTGCCAGAAAACTACGTAGGAAAGTAAAAATAAAAGTTTGTTGCGGACTATAATAGCTTTAGTTTTAGGTCGCAAGTTCAGCTGAATTTCCACACAGGGCATATGTGCGTGCCCAACATAATTTAATTAAGTGTTGGAGGCTAATAGTGTTGCGTAAATTGTAACAATTTAGTGAAATAACCCGGGGTTAGCCGTTATTTTTAACACGTATCGCAACCACACGAAATTGAAATCGTGTTGTTAACGAGTTATAAAATATATACCTACCGTGTGGAAGGCGGCTATAATTATCAGTGATATAGCTACTCATTCTATACGTATATTAATGTTATTTTAAGATATTGTGTTAGCTAATAAAGAGTTCCTACGTTATCCATTTTGGCTGTCCACTGAAAATGAACTTCGCAGCAAATCAGGTTTAATAACGAATTTGAATTGTATTTGTATTTTTTGTAAAGTTTATTAATTGTTAAATAAATCAATGAAATGCAGCATTTTGTTGTTTTATTCAGTGTCCACACTTCTCAAACACAAAGAGATCAAATATAAAATATATACCTACACATACAAATTAAGAAATTTGTATTTAATTAATTCCTTGAAATCTTGATGATTCTAAGACGGACACTTTTCAACCATGATTTAAACAGGTTTAACTATTACTTATATGCATAGTGATCATTAATTTTATACTAAACTAGCCTAAAAGCTTGTCGATAAGTAACCTACTTTAGTGCGAAGGTAGGCAATTGAGATATGTCTATACACTATCCTTTTGCATTACCCTTTTTGACTATAGTGAAAACTTTGTGTAGAAAACTTGCAAGATACGGATTTCAGGTCACGAACACACTAATCCTGTTCCTGATTCAAGGTGAATAGTGATGCTCGACTGAATGCATCCGGACCCTACGTGACGACCTTTTTTACCTTTACTATTATGGCTTGCCACCTCCATCGTTGAGCATCTACTTTTGAATACCTAGTCCTCGTGAATTCATATCTGAAATGTAGTGTAAGCGTTTTACATCATTCTATATTGTTACCGTTGAACTTTTTCTTTTTTCAAATTCTTTGTATATACATATTTGGTGATTTCATTTAATCACAAGAGCGGTACGATTTGAACGACACTGCTTTATTTATTTACGAGTTAACGATACAAAATACGAAATATAAGGAATAACGAAAGCACGAAAGGATAGAAATTTTAAAACCGCCGATGACTTACTAAACGATCATCATGTACTTTTTCCATCAGTCCACATCGGAGCAGAGCAGAAAAGAATTGTACTAACTACAATAGTGGGTAGACATAGTAGCAATGAGACATAAAAAGAAAGGCGAAACATTTTGGAGGTGAAACGTCTACCGTCAATAAAACTTATTCGAAGGTAAATGGGAATGATGTATAGGTACGCATTCGCGTGTCGCAAAAGAATCGTTATGATGTATTACTATTTCAGACAGGCGAGGGTAACATTTGGGGAGTCGGAGGAATAACCCGTACTGCTATAACTGAGATAACAGACGTCACGTGCCTTCGGACGTTTCGTGTGACAAATTTACATGCGAGTCGCGAACCCGCGACTGCGGGACGCAGGTGCTGAGGCTGTCCGGGCGACAAGCATGAAATATAGAACGTTCGGGTCCCCGCGTGATATATGACAGCACTAACACACTTTATGAAACAGTGTCACTTTAAAAGGGTTTGGGCGAATCTTTTTGGGTTATGTCACTCGAACTCTGTTTATCGGGGCCCCGAAATATTAGATTAAGGTCAACGTTGCTATACCTTGAACTCTAATGTCTCTATGTAAGTAATCCGCAAATTCAGTATAATGTGTACAACATCGGGTCACTTTAATAAACTACACACTTCTGTAGTGTGAAGCTTAGCGTATAGGTCGTAAATAACCTGTATTGAATAAATTCAGAAGAACATAGGCTATAGTTGCAAAGATAAGTTCTAGTAATATTTTTATCCACTTTTATATTTGTTATCGTTTTATAGCTGTTTTAATCCCAGTCGAAATATTATTGTGGATGTAGAGTTATTATAAAAATTATTGGAATCAGTGGCTAATCTATCTTTAATGTGGAATATATTATGGTTCTCGTCAGTAATTATTATTAATTAATTAATTGGTATTAGAAATTTATTGTCAGACCATAGGTGACTGAGCCAAGTCGACCGTCATGAAGGACAAATATTTGTGATAACACCCAGTACTTTTGTGTAAGATCTAGGTATTAAATTATTTTTGTATGTGATATTTGATAACGGATAATACAATTATTTTGATGGATTAATGGGTATTAAGAAATTGTCATAATGAGTTACAGTACTAATGAATATTTCGTGATTACTAGTTACACTTAGAGGAGTCTGTATGAAGTGGGTTCGTTAATTCAGATTAAATTATTGTGGTTAAAGTTTTGTGTTCTTGGTTCTTGTCCTAGAATAGGTATTCTGTCATCAAAGCTACAATCAATTGTCACATAGACCTATCAAAGTAAAAAGTAAAAATTACTCATTAAGATACCAATCGCATGACTCAGCGACTAACGTATCAAAGTAAAAACCGCGATAAGTTGAAGTCATTATTCACCAGGGCTCGACCCTAAGGTCGAACCTTTGAAATTGTCGATAAAAGATTGACTACTCAGATACTGAATTAAATATCTGTAGCGTTTGCCGAGTTTTTATATATTAGCTGGACACGGCTTCTTTCCATTCTTCTGGGGCTGACCGGATATTCTCACCACGCGGCTTGAACGCTGACTGCCACATATTATGTAAAACGCTGTAAGATCTTGTAAAACAAAAGAAATGCTTTTTAAAAATAGCCTGTTTTATCCGTCTTCGTCAAATATTATCTATGTAAAAAAATATTTCTACCCACCTTCAACTGAACAAAAAATTGAGCAAACTTACAAATTTTTCACATCTACAACTTCAAGTCTCAGACATAGGCTTAAACACTTCGCATTTTTATTAAACTTCGCCACATCTATCATGTTTATCTACGTTAAAGATATTATAAATTTAGACGTGTCTTGATCACGGCCATTATTCGCCGTTGGTTGCTACAAGCCACGCCATAAATCACTTGCTTTCACCACAAGTAGTGTTGCGCTATAAAATAAGATTTAAAACACCAGCAAGAACAGCATATTATTAATACTTTACAGGAGACAAGTTTGTAATAAATAATAGGTTTAGAAAATATGCGAGAGAGGAAACATAAAACTTTCAAACCTTCGTACTTATGATCTCTCATTTCTGTGACTGATTTTGTGAGGAGTAAGTTTAGTATTTGCTAAAAGGACTATCATGATGATAATGGTAAATTTTGCATAAGTAAAATTTAAAAAAAGTGGATGTAAGTATACCTTGAGAAATGTTTAGATCCTCTGCCCGTTTTTCGTAAAATATTATTTGAGACATTTAGTTAAATTATGAGGGCAATACAAAGAATAAATATATCCCATATTTCTAACTCTGCAGGTGTAGACGAACATTTGCATTACACGTATATTACGGTTAGAACGGGCGTTCCTTTGTGGATGACAATACATTGCTTACTGTTAAACGTACTAGGTATTAATATATTATGAGTAAACATTGAAACTATTAATGTTGATAATATTTTTTTATGTACCTTTTTTTATGTAACAGGTAAAATGTCCCATTCAATAAGCGCTCTTCTGTAACACGAAGACATGTTTTCAAAACTTCTCTATTAACTATAAATGTGTCCAGTTAGACGTCGCTTCGCAATCGGAGATCAGTCAAAACAGTGGCTGAACTTAATTTTCACTTGCGTTTGCTTCTTGGGCGATGGTGAGTTCCAAACAGTCGTCTTCTTCTCTGTAGGGTACAGTATTGAAATAGTCATAGCTCCTGGTTGTTATTTTGTATAGCAGTCGTTAAATTTTTCGGGAGTCAGAAAACAGTAGCAGAACTTAACTTTCACTTGCGTTTGCTTCTTGGGCGATGGTGAGTTCCAAACAGTCGTCTTCTTCCGCGTAGGGTTCATACAGTATTGAAATAGTCGTAGCTCCTTATTTTTATGTTGTATAGCTGTCGTTAAACTTTTTCGGGAGTCCCATTAAGCCCTGGCGTTAACAAGTATCTCCGCCAATTTGCGTTCGAGCAACGTGGTGGAGTACGCTTCAGGCTTTTGAAGTGTTCGGTGGAAGCGGAATATAAAAAATGCTATAGCCATTACATTTACACCGCAATTATCCTGCAATCGATAATAAATGAGTTTTTTTTTCATTTTCTTAATTAACGCAGTATTTTTAAATTTAATAAGGTCGACTCTTACAAATTTGCCGTAATACTATGAGTTGATAATTAAAATCCGAATAAGTATTCGTTTAAATTGTGTCTACGTCTTAAGTTAAATACGAGTATCTAAGTATAGTGAAGCTTAAGGAGACGCATTGTTAAGGTATTATTTCACATAAGAGGCTAACACACAATAAAACCTTTATGCCTCGTTTCCTTTATCGCGTCTACGCAGTACGTAATAGGCACTAAATTCAAAAAACACGTAATCTTTTCCTGAGCTCTTAAGTACTCGGTGAATTTTTATTTATTGTGTTTGTATAAAGAATAAAGTTAGCAGTATTATTTGTATAAAGTTTTTAGCTTTAAAATATTGGAGTTTATTTATTGTTTTTTTAATCTTTTTTCTTAGTCTACATTGTGTTGCGTCATTATCGAAGCAGTTATGACATGAATAATAACTTATAATTTGTACATGTACACAAGTATATATACGCATAACATATACTAGTAAAGGGTTGTAATAAATATACGCACACACACATTCAAATAAACTTGTTCAGTGGATGGTCGTGCATATTTAAACTGGAAG
>DWGW01000270.1:0-16754 GCA_018247775.1 Udranomia orcinus
GTTTTGTCTCATTATGAAACTTTTTTATTTTCATTGAAATCTATTAAACTTTTTGTTTCTAAAACAGATTCTATTAAGAGGCAAACTTCCAAGTGGATCTGAGTTTCAAAATTTGCTTTCCTATTATCATCTATATTAAAATATTTTATTACTTCTTTTCCTTCAATTAAGTGATGTCCCGATATAATTGAATGTAATTTAAAATATTCTACCATATAAAATTCTTAAGAAGGATCAAGAATGAAATGCTCTTATTCATTATAAAGTATACAAATACACTCAATGAACGTCATATACATTTCCATTAGTCAGTGGTCATCGGCTTTCAGCGCCTTCAGGTTCTTCAAGGTTCAAAGATCAGCTTGTATGTAGAAGCATACCATTTCTACCATTGAAAGGATTTTCTAAAGGACAGTCAGCAACTTAACAGTAGAGTCATTTAATGTTTGAAAAAAATTGTACTACTATAATTCCAGTGCCTAGTTTTGGCTCTGTAGCGTCGGTTTATTCAGCTTGGACCGTGAACAATTGCTTCAAACGGCAACAAATTTTCGTTGGCCGGGTTTAACTTATTAACAGCTCACATCACAGCTCTGCCCGTTCAACCCCGACACGATCTAGTTAATGTGCTCACATATCTAAAGCGCACTGAACTTTACTCGTTCTAATATGCTCGCGATCAGGCTAAAAGGTCAGTGTGTTAAGGTTGACAGTGAAGCGTGACATAACGTTAGATCACACTCTTGAGATATTTTTATAAGCTTATACTCGTAAGTAAGCTACTGACATGAACACGTCACTAAAAGAAAAAATATTGAAAAGGTGATGATAAAAGTATTATTAAGATTAATAAAAGTAGATCACAGAAAAGGGGAAGTGACAACAAAACAACAAGCAGTTCATAGACAAATATACAAATAATAAATTCCATAAATACATACATAGGTAAATAGAATTAAATGAAAGTTACAAATTTAAAAAGAAGAATACAATATTAATGTGTATTAAAACCACGTCTCAAACCGGAAACAAGAAATACAGGGGACACTAATGAAAATTATTACAGAATAATAATAGGTTATTTCATTTTTCCAAAAAAAAAAAACAGAAAATAACGAACCTACTAATAACCGAAACAGAATTAAAAATCCTTTCACAAGCTTATAGTAGGAGGCTACCGCGCTAGAACCACGACTACATAGTTAATATTTATATATCAGTACTGGTTATAAAAAAAAATCGTGTCACTTAACGAGAACGCTGAACCCGGCCTACCATAACGGATCATTGCAAACAAACAGCGTATCTCCATTTACCCACTAAAGTGACCGAGGTATGAAAGAAAATCATTGACGAAATTCTTTCCCAATACAAAATGTAACGAATTCCAAACGAAGTCGAAACACGCAAGCAATCGATTATAGACACTGGCGAGTGAGGCAACAGGTTACGAGACACACACCTACATACATTTTCATAATCGCAGACAATATGATGTCAAAATGTTTCTTGTTTATTGAATATTGATAAAAATGTTATCCAAATGACGACTCAAGGCGTAAGATAGGTGGAGCTTTTATACAAAATTGATGAAATAGGTCAAAGCGAGTGTGGAAAATTTGTCACCATTTCTTATACAACTATTTCCGTAAAATGTGGAGAAATGCGAAGTGTGACATGTGAAAGGGGTTTTAGCTTTAAATAGATAATAATAAAGATAAACATTACTTTGCTTAATATTACTTTAAATGTTCATACGCGTAATTATATCCACTGTCAACCGTTAAAGGAAATGCACACGACGCAAGATATTACTCAATGAGGTCAACGACCACATAATGTTATCAATAACAATATAAACATTGACGAACATATTACAGTCACGTACAATGTTAACAATATTGCGGTTTAATTAATTTCAGGCGCCAAAGAAGTTGAGAATTTCTAGTAGTGATTTAGTCAATGTTTAAGTAAATGATGAATTTGTCACACTTTAAGTGATTGTGTGATGTTATAATACTGATAGCCAAAAGAGTAGAATTGTATGATTAATGCTTTTACAATCATCAGTCGCTTTGCACCAAGCGTGTTGTAAAAATATTGGCTAAGAGAAGAACTTAAGAATTGAATTAGCACTAAGCACCGTAAGTAAAGGGAACTAAAACTTGGCTTGTAGTAGTATAGAGTAGTGAAGAGAGTATAATAGTAATAATTGATGAAGATACCCAAGAGATATATAAAATATAGTGACTATTTTAGAAACCAAAAGTTGTCACCATTCACACACATTTTTGAGGCTTTAATGAGATAAACAAACTTTATCTTATCAAAGAAAATTACTAACACTTCTAATTCAGATACAATATATGTGAAAACACAAAAAAACAAAAACCCATCATCATAGAAAACGAAACGGGGTATGTGTGAAAAGAATTTGAAAACAATAGATACATCAAACGTGTGATAATTAGTGAAAACATCTTCTAGCACAATGAACGACCGTAAACTTGACACGGTATGGAAGCAATGTATACATAATTAATTAATCATTCCACTTTATATAATGAGATGAGTCGCGTTGACCAGTTTACATTGTCATTATCCTCACCTGTTTTCCATGATAACCAATGAATTAGGTTAGAGGAACGTTGTTGGTAGAAAGTCAAACTTTGAAGATAAAGGAGCAATAAAGATATTAGAAGGAATTAAAACGCAAAACGTTGCAATAATACAACTTATAGCAAAAGAGTCGTAGGAATTTAGCGACCCTATCCTTGATGGTACAAGGCATTCCAAAGTTCATAAATCTGCAGTTGAACGGAACCGAGATGCGACCAGCTAAAATAGAAAGCAGAGACGGAACACACCGAGATGTGTGTCGCACTCGGGCGCAGGTGGATCCGAGGGAGGGAAAGCCATGCACGAAAGAGACGGCTCAGCGCCGGAACAAAATTCACGCACCGAAGAAAGGGACGGCACGCAACACCCAGTTGGACAACTTTGGCGCATAGAAAAATCTTGCGTACGGACAAACTAGTCGGATGTATGGCCCGAATGCTTTTGGAACTCGACGATACCGACGTTTTCGAAAAGTGGTAATATAAAGATGTACAAGCACTTATAAAATTTTATTTTTTTTCATAATACAATAAGATACATAATATAATAGTTACAAACAAAACAATATTAATCACAATAATTATATTAATTGAATTACATTACTCAATTGAATTCATGCAAAATGATATATTTCATTAATTATTGTGGATCTCACATCGAGTGAAGGCCTCCACCATTTTTCTCCATGCTTTTCAAGTACTTATTTTTTATTTATTCACACTTTGTGTTTTATAAAGGGGACTAATGCCTAGTGGCATTTAAACTAGACGACCCCTGATGAGAGTTTATTCATAACTTATAACGATAACCTATACTATTTATTGCTGTAAAAAGTTTGCTAGGTCTAGGTATTATGATAAGATGTATTAAAGCAGTATATATAGTTTAACAGTGAAATAATAATGAAAGAAACCATTATTATGCAGTGGCATTTATTTACATTCTTCAGAATGTACTTATAGTATATGGCGTTATTGCTATGTAGTTACTTATTGCTGTCAAGGTGAGAAAAGGTTTGTAACCAAGTCTAAAATATTTACATTTAAGAAAAATGTGGTCAAGGCTACGAAAAATTTCATATTTCGCTTAAATCAAATAACAGTTTTAAATACTTATTTATTATCGTATAATATATTGCAAAATATCATAAAAACTAAATACCATTTATCATTTTTGCAAGAAATCGCTTTACGAATTGCTTTTAGAATTAATTTAAGACAGTCATTAATCCATCTTATAATACGTAAAAATATTCAAATTATATTTATTTTATCATGTAGAAGAAATCAACTGCTGCTGGCTTATTGAAAATACACTATAAAAGCAAAGATGCCATCGATAGAACACCGTAGAGTTGTATTACAAGAGTAAGTAATATAACCAAAACTAAACAAATTTGCAAAATAAACAAGTAAGCAACAAGCTAGCGCTGAAGATTCCACAAACGTTTATCGATTAATTTGCTGAATACCTCAGTATTATTAAATTATCTCCGCTGATTACTTTAGCAGCACGCACCGGGTACCTGGTGTCCCGAGGTTTCGTCATAGGCCTCGTCACGTTTTTGCCTCCGTGACATTTGGCGCATACCGGGCCAGCGCCGGAGACGCCTCGCGCAAACGTTTGGACGTTCACTCGCCGCATTCCTGTTGCCGTGAGATAATTGTTGCCATCTTACGAAAAGTGTTGGTGCTACTGTCGTCTTTTAGTTTTAAAAACATTACAGCAATCGCTGCGTCTCGTGTGACTCGCGTCAAAGGTGATGAAAATTCCAAAATTTAAGAACATCCATACATAATTCATCACTATCGCAATCAATAAGTAGGGGGTATAGTTCCCAAGAATAGTTTCTTCATAAGCGTCTATAATTATTTAAGCGTTATGCTTAATTTAAAGTCACTTGAATCAGTCGGAATATCACAGGTATTTCACGTATAGATTTGATTCGGTTAAAATCGTTAGACACCAATGAGTAAAAGAACCAATGAAGGCCGATCTAAAGTTTATTATATTCTGAACTAGCAGAATTAAGCGTGCTGATAGGTAATCAGATTAGACAGCGAAAAGTCCACAATCGTGTACGACAATCTCATATCATTATTAAAAACACTGTAATATAAATGTCGAGACGTTCCATAAATAAAATGCATAAACGCGTAGCTTTTGTATCTTGACCTCATTTCTTTTTTAGAACGTGAGTAACGTCGACAAATTTTCATATATCAAATGAAAGTATACTACTTAAAACAATATGAAGATTTAGATGCGTGAGAAAATTTTACACGTTATGGAGCTGCGTGGTTCTACTAAACTACAGAAAATAAGGTAAGAATGGGTTTAACATCAGCAGCATCATGTTTTAACTTTTTTGGTTGGTCATTAGCAAAAATAGCCAATTTTAAATTGAGCCAATGTTTATTCTAACGGACTATCCGTTATAACAAGACATTGTTAAACAACAAAGCAATACCAGACTAGATGGAAGAAAACAATTGAAAGATGCAAAAGGAAGTATGTTCTTTATTGTTGTTGGTAATGTAATTAAAGGTACACCCGATCAGGTGGGAGATTTAAATAATCGATCTACCGATAGCCTAAATATTCAAGCAGCGTGGCGACCTTGTTTTCATTTTCGTTCAGGCGTCGCGAGCGTCGTGGGTCGCGGGTCGTTTTGCTCATTGGACGGTGCCGATGACTGACATAATATGCTAGAAAATAATGTAAATAGGCCGTTCAACGAAACACAAAAAAACGTGGTTCGAGTATGTTCACATTTGTATGAGTAACGTTGGGCCAAATGTTAGCCAAACATTTGTCTCTGGAATTCAAACGAATTTGTTTTGTATAGGCCTAACGGAGCACTTGCAAATTGTCAATATGTTATACCTTTTTTATAAGCTACCGGATCGGAACGCCTCCTGAACTGAGGAGATCAGACTAGAAACTCTGTCTTTGTTTATGTAAAATTATAACAGCAATGGATAATAGTTACTAGTCCCAACTAAACAAAAGACGTAATCAGTAAAAGTGTTTCTTTGATACAAAATGATATGCTTTACAATGGAATACTAAGCTAAATATTATTGTCGATGAATCGCCATCTGTTTCGTTGTGTATATGTCCAATCATAAAAATATTGGACTGTAGTCGCATATATCATTTGTACATCGTACCATTGCACTGTTGATATTAAAATGAATGATCGACATGAATCGACGACTGAGTGAGCTACAAAGAGCTGTACAGATAGAAACACTTCTCTAAAAACGAATACCTCAAATTCAGTGAACCAGTCAAAAACTGTTATTAAAATTCGCAGGCACCATAAATTGGCCTTTCCAGCCGTCGATCATAAAATCTGTTCAGAGCATAGAAAATGTTTATGCAGTCGAATCTGTCAAATCTAAATTCGTAACACAGTAGTTGACCTTATTCCTATTACACGTAATTATACATCAGTTTTACGATTTCAAACGTAAAAGTAGGTGAATGCAATGAATAAAATTTTCAGAATTGTAATGAAAACTGAAATTGTAACGGATTCGTATGAAATGAAAATAACTGCAGCAACAACTTAAGTACGTCTAGTAACATTCGTATTCATTAACCTGATTATGTGAACCTTAGTACTAAAATCAGGTTCTAATTTTTAAAGTAATTATAATTTAAAATAATTATAAACCTACAACATAGTGGGAATAATTCCATAGATTAATAAAGAGACAATACTCAAACATCTTCATTACCATTAAAAATATTGGGTAGTATTAAAAAATATAAAAGGAACAAGCGTACCAGATTCCTCTAAACCAATCAGGTAGAATGCATTGGAAAGCAATATACGTACATGTATAAACATTAAAGTGGACTCGGTTTCTCGGATAGACAAACCGATGAATATTGACTTTAAAACATGGACAGATTTTACAGTTTTTTATAAAAATCGCTAACAAAACGTCGAACGTTTACCAGAAAAATACACATTCACGAAATCTAAATAATTTGGATGCTCGTGGCATATTAATCACAGCTTTAAATGGTTTGATTGAAACATGACCAAAATAAAACCACAATGATCAGCCATGCCAAAGCCGTAATCAAACGGCACCAAATAAAGCAACATCGACCAATAATGGCGTTGCTCTAGGGCCGAAATGACAAAGTTGACGTAAGCATTTATTCGATACAGTCCAAATAATGCATGGCATTAATATTGCAAGCGTAATTAGAACTCGAATCGAATAAACAATACGTCCACATGATTTTAGGATTACGTCTATTGGACTACATTAAAAAGGCGCCAGAAATGAGTGACACATGCCAAAACGACGTTCGCAAGCAATCGGATACTGTATCCAGCTTACTAGACGGGAATAGTCACATCCCTGGCCTGGCGGCCGTCCATACCTATAACCGCTTCAAAACGAACCAACACGGACGTACCTTGGGGCCATTTTCAATCTTGTGCCGTCGTATTTAGGTCGATTTACGTGCGTACGCTAGCGAAGATAGATCGGATCGTCGGGCGGCGGACGGATATAAGCTGCGTCTGCGCCGGCCCTTACGTAATTTTTAGTTGACGATGAACCCAATACGTCACTGCAACGCTTCCGGATGACGGATGGCATTCTGCAGGAGCCTATTAACGTAAATCAAAGAATGCCATTAAAGGTTGCAAGGTTAGTGCGACCTTGGGAAACTATTGTGTTCAAAAATACAGTAGACTAAACTCGGTTCCGGGGAACGAAGCACAAGCATTTGAACTTTGGCTCACACTTTCACATGAATACTTTCGCCGTTTTTATGTGCGCACTAGGCGCGAGTGTTTTGAGAGGCCTATATTAACATTTTAAGTATTTCTTCGGATGATATCACTGCAATCTGTTTAGTGGCCGGAATCGATCCGTTTATTTCGACCTTGTAACAATTTAGTATTCAAAATTTAGTAAATTCTAGATTAAATTATAAATTCGTATTCTAAGGGAGATAAGCAATGAGATTGTAAATCATATTTTATTAATAGTGTCTTGTTTCTTAAAAACATCTCAATCTCATTTACTTGTAATAACGTAAATTCAAAGAGTATGATTTCCAGCGTTTTTGTATTATAACTTGTTTTTCTATTATTCTTTGGGCAAATAACTCATGTTTTTTCTCTCCGAATTCTGACCTTGTCAACAAACTCCGGATATTTCAACGATAAAACTGAACCTAAAGATAAACGGCAGCATTCAGTTAGCCGAGAAGATATAATTTATTTATAATGAAAACACATAAGATATATTTGGACAGACATCGCTGCGGTGGCAAATTTCTTATGAAATTTATTTCTAAAGTTCCAGCTGGAAATAAATATCACCCAGTGGGTCATTCCGAACGTGAATGACATCATACTCAACGCTATAGCGTTAATTATAATTAAATAAATTAAAAAACTATCTGAGACAGAGAAGAAAATGTTGAAAATAATACTAATGAAAGTTTACTTTAGTTCTAAGGTGTAAGTAGTTCTTGTCGTGTCACTGATTCATATATAATTACTACAGATACAAATAATGAAATTATTTCTATTTTAGTTTTAAACAATTCTCAACTTAATAAAGGTTCTGTTTCTGTCATGTTTTCTGATAGATACATGATTTGGAGGTTTCGTGAAGATAACACGCTAAATGACAATATCAAACATTTCGGGTTAGGTACACATTTCGCAATCGATTAGCATGCGGTGTGTATGCCCGTTTTCGTAAAGTCAGCGGTCGTGATAACTATATTAGGATCGAGTAGCACATTTGACACTTTATTTTGTAATATATTGAATGCGAGATGGAGATATTAACAACCTACCACAGAGACACGCGTGGTTTTTGAAGGTAGGTTCGGAATTCGGCAGCGCCGTGGGTTTTAATATATTCAACAACTCTAGCATGTAATGAGAATATTACCAATATTTTTAAAATAATTCATATACTCTTTTTAATCAAGCTCTGTTCTGTTTTTGTTTAGATAAAATAGCTGGAATCCATATAGATTTAAAGCACTGTGATAAGATGTTTATCAACACGACAATAATACGCTAAAGTGCGTCTATATTAAAAATAAAAAATACAAGCGTATAGCTATTTTAGATGTCAGTAGAGCAGCAACCTACTCGATAATAAGAGCCACAAGACTCAGAGCACTTGACGAAACGCAAAAATAAACCCCTTGAGGTGGAAAGCAAACCCTTGAAATTTGAAACAAATGCATTGATTGACTGATTGGATGAATCTAATTTATAAAAAGTAATTTTTAAAGTCCACATAAAAATGTCATAAAAGAATTTATTATTGATGTACATTATTATTGATCTCACAATATATATGAAGTTCTCAAAAATGTGATCCGAGTGTGAAATGTGAATGCCGGGAGAGATAATCTTTTTCGTCCCTAGACGCCCCTAATCGTCGCGAGTCGCAAGCAAATTATGAGAGAACATAAATATAAAACATGGAGCACACAGTATGAAATACCACGCTTCGGTCCTTGATCTTGCCAGTGTTGATTACGAAAGCAATATTGTTGCCATTTTTAGTAACGTCCATTAACCGGTAAGTTTAGCAACGACGCGTGGGGCTGCCGTCCACCTTCGGAGCCCTGACTCATAATTTGTTGTTAATCTTTATTTAAATCTAACTACTGAATAGGCGGTTCTAGTTTTTAATTATCATATATTAATTTATTTTTTAATAAGCAAATTGATATTGTATTATAATATTTATATGGTGTGCCCATGACATAAATGTATGGATTTACAGAAAAGATACACAAGAATATACATATCTGTTTTGTACGTAGTTATCAATAAAAACAAGTAATCCTATCTTCAAACGCCAGAGACAGACGAAGTACACAACGTATCATTGATCAGATTAGCAGATGATAAAGAAACAAAAGAACAATCGCACGAGCTATCGGCACCCGTTCGCGCAGTAGCTATTGGAACTAATCAGTCATTGGTAATACACACAAAAACTCGGACAATATACGAGTATCTTTATCACAGGAGGCAGAACTCGGAGAAAACGAAAACAATGAGCCAGAACGATATCGAACTAGATAGTGTTATCGTTAGCGACAAATAACGAATTAATATCATAGCAAGGTTGCAAGCAGCATCGATTTAAAAAAAAAAAAAAAGTATGTCATGTCAGTACATACTAGTAATTTTGTTAACCCCTCCAGCTAAGCTCGAAGGCTTGTGTTAGGAGAGTAAATAATACTCAGGTGTTGGACATTTAACATTGGATACGATTCCTATCCTAATTGAGTATCTATGAATTGGACATACACAAATAATATAAAACAAACAAGACAGAATTCATAATAAATTAAATTAATCATAAAGTAAAAAGTGCTAATAGTTTCCTAAATTAGATAAAAAAAATATTTAGAAAATACATATTCATAAAAAAACTACCAAAATCAGTACAGATGATTGATTAAGAGAACAGAAACAAAATTCGGAAAAAACGGAAATAGATAATAAAATTTCAAAATCTATGTAAATGTAGTATCTACTATGAATAATATGACTAACTAATATTACTGTATAGTTTCATACCGTGTGCCATGAGTTTCTTCGCAATTGTTCGCTTGTCACGAACGCATTAAAATAACCTTCAGTTACATAAAACATCGCACGAGTCATTAATGAATAGAAGGGAATATGATATTACATACAAATACATGTAAAAATGGTCGTTTTGTTTTTGTTATTTTCAAACTAAACCATATAGTCTAAATCAGTATTTTAAAGACTCTTTTGGCCCCTATGTCAGTATTTTAAAGACTATTTATTGATCATTTATTTTTTTATATTTTTATTTTATTATCAAGATTTTTTTCAGTTGAGATCCATAATATCGTCTAAAACTTTCTTACAGTTGTAATCTAAATTTTATTAATGAGTGAATTCTTTAAAACAAATGACATTAAAACAATATCGTACGGGTCTCGTGACTTTCTGGTTACAGCAGTCCATGGACATCCACATCCAGACAATAGACTGAACCCTGTATGAGTTGGAACAAGATCAAACCTGACCTGGCTTTTGTTTGCTCATGTGAGCAGTAGATGTCTACATCTCACCATTAGTTAGCTCTACTTTATTACGACTCAATTTGATTTTTAGATACTATCTTATAGATTGCACGGAAAATAAATAATATCGCACCTTTAGGACGAAAACGACACATTTAAAAAATCTATTTTTGAGTTGATCTTAAAAGACTTTATACGTTCATATTTCGGAACGGTAAGTTCCGAATATATAAAACGCCACATTCAGGCTCCAACGGGACAGACCTGCAATATCGGAACTAATATTTTTTTAAAGGTGCGAATATCGATTAAATCTGTAATTATTCGTCGTCATGATAAGAAAGAACTTAAATTGCGTATATTGCATCTTCAGTGTGACCCTTCACACGGCCATTGAGTATTTGTTAGATTTGATGCAGACACTTTATTATGAAATAGGCCAATAAGACTGTCGCCAACGATCGGTTATAAAATGTTATACGATACTCAGTGTACATTAATCAAAACCATTTAATTGTCATTGACTACCAGCATAATTATGGTATTCGCAAAACCCAAGACCACCATCACAAGCCTCATAAGCATGTAACGAACGCTTTATTACTGCAAGTCGAGTCGCTAGATCTAATTACATCGGTCGCATTCACACAATACAGTAAGTGACCTTGTGTCGTCGGGAGCATCACCGCCGTGTGTCCTACCTTATCAGATAACGCTAGTGACTAGCTGAGAAGACAAGGAAAATTTTTACAAAGATATACGCGTCACGAATGCTGTATTATAATTGCGTATCTGTCTTCTATTATCCACACTTCCATAATAAATTTATACATACGAAAGTAAGTATGTCCGTCTGCTACCTTTTCACGGTTTTGATTTCCTTGATTATGTAAAACGAATGATAATAATTAATATTCACATTATCGGTGTCCCGTGAGTTCAGTATCGGACCAAAATCGTACTTTAGAATAAATTTATTTGTCGAATTATTAAGAGTGCTGGGGGACTTTACTATACCTAAATCGAATCCTTTATTCTTGATTCACGCTTAAATTGCTGAATCGATTTGATTGAAATTTCAAAAGAAAATAGTTTGGGATGCCGATAAGGACTTCAGTTTTATCCCGAAAATCAATTAAGTGGATGGATCTTTTTACACGGCCTGAAATGTTTACCTCTACTTTGTCATGCGGACAAAGTCACAAGACCTAGTATAATCTTGAATCCTACTGTACTGAATATTGTTGTATTATGTAATACTAAAGATGATTTAAATACACGTGCTGTGTGAATTGCTGATTATTCATAACTCTCACACTTTGATATATTATTTGATGTAAATTTTGTAATATTGATAGTCTTGCTTACATATGGATACATTGAGAAGCAATAGGTTGTTCATTGCTTATTTTAATTACATAAACTATTCGTAACTATTAAACTATGAATAGTTAAAGACATTATTGATGAAGGTCATTAAAATCATAAAATTCTTATTTTCAATAGTTCGAAGTTTTTACGCTTAATCAATAACATAGGTATTTTCAATAATGCTCGTAAAGATGATTCACCAACCTGTTTGTTGAAATTGTAGGTAATGTGCGGTATCTCGCATTTAAATATAACGTTGATTTACCTGAAAACAAAAATCTCAATTAGTATTTAAATATTGAAATACGAAACAATATAATCTTCGGAAGACATTATCATTATTATATGTATGTATAGGTATTAAAGAACCATTTTTATAATATTGTGGTAGAAAACGAGCATGTAGGTCACCTCGGAAGTGGTCATTGCCGCCCATGGAATTTGTAATTAGTAGTACAGCACAAACCCAGACTCCGAGCTGCTATTAGCATTTCTAATAGAAAAAAAACCCAATAACATTTCGCCCGACTCGGGGATCGAACCCGGGACCTCACGCTCAGCAGTCGCGGTTGCGACCGCTAGACCAACGAGGCACTCCCTGTAATTAACTCAAGACAGGATTGAGGTTCTTTTTTAAGTTTAAGAATGTGTTGCTGACCCTAAGGACTAAGTTGGAACCCCTCCATTACTACTCCTTACCACACTTATACCAGAACACAGCAACAACAACACCAATGCTATAAGGCAGAAACAGGTGTGGCGGTGGCCTCCACAGAGGAGACTTCATCTATCGATTTAGAAAAGTGTGTCGATTTGAATAAATGCAATTCAGCCTGCAAACAGCGTTTCCTATTAGGTCAATAGCAAACGAAGCCTTACAATGTTATTTGTATCCATAATCCAGTAATCTGATGTTATAACACTAGTTCGATGGGTCAATACT
The DNA here is from genome assembly GCA_018247775.1 of Udranomia orcinus. Taxonomy (NCBI): domain Eukaryota; kingdom Metazoa; phylum Arthropoda; class Insecta; order Lepidoptera; family Hesperiidae; genus Udranomia; species Udranomia orcinus. Next base: position 13,013 of record DWGW01000270.1, read on the forward strand.
AGTAATAAATAATCACTTTTAAATCCTAACTTATGTCTCTCTGCTTTGATTGCATTGAACATTTTGCACTGTACAATAAAATATGAATATATTAGAGCCAGAACAATTTTATGATATTATAACATTTAATAAATATTTTTAAAATTTGTCATCAATTTATAAAAAAAAAATGCATATACGACAAATCCACAATGTGTGTAACAGACAATTAGAATACAATTTGTTAAAAGACTTTCAACTGCCAGGTGCCATCAATTCCTGATGGATCCCATCAACAGAACCAAGTTTTGATAATAATGGAACAAACGTGCACGTAATCCTTTCAGTAAAAAAAACCAAATCTGGTCATAAATAACGTAGTTCCGAAGTAATACATTAAAAAAAATATACGTGTTAAATTGATAACCTCCTTCTTTTTTTGAAGTTGGATAAGAACACTAACGTAAACGGCGGCTCGTACTTAATATACGATACGACTTAGGAGCGGCTTATACTAGTATAATATTCGGTATGGAAACACCGAGTGTGGTCGGCGTTTGGTGAAGCAAGTGTTGACGCAGGTAGCTGAACGAGAAAGTACAAGTAGAGAGGAAAGTGCGTGGATGCAAAAAGCCGGCGGCGCGCAAGTTCGATTGGAATTTAGCGCGACGGAGCCGACCGCGAAAGGGCGGTGGAACTAACTGTGAAATTGATTAAGGATGAAGAAATCAAACAGAAGTAAGAATGGCGTTCGGAGCCTACACTACGAGATAAAATGCATCATCGCTATAACTTTTTACGAGACGTTTCGTGCATCAGAATGGTTAGGAGTGGTTTTAGAGACTATCAATTTTTATGTTGTTTTAATCGTAAGTAGCGATTTAAGTGTAGATTATGGTTAACATACGACGTATTCAAAATACGAAAAAAATAAAAAATAGTTTTATGAAATAAGAATGAGATTAGGTTTATGTTGAAGCAAGTAATACTTTAAACCATGACAATTTTAGACACAACAGGAAATGAATCGACGATGATTACATAACAGATAGAACAATCATGCGGTAGAAAAAAATATATAAACGTGTTTTATCAATAGAACGGCGTGCACGCCCAGAGAAGCGTGATTGTAAGCTTTTAATAGCAGACACTTTTAATATTAGCCCGACCGGAACGACACTTGTAGATCATCAGCGAGAAAGTAGTGTATCAATTGGCAAAGCCCTTAGGAAGTGGGCGGCGGATCGATGACGAAACCTGGTGTTACGTATTTGCGTGTAACAGAATTATTGGTGTTCACATCCAATGTGGAACTAATCGCAGATGAAACAATTGGGTTAGGTCAGATAGGTCTGGGATCAGAAATAGATGGTAGTAACATAATTTTAGATGACTATAAAACGGCCGGATCGCGACACGCTAATTCCAAGATTACTTTACGTTAAAGTCTCGTATTGCTAGGAAGATTAGTTACAGGTAAAGAAGGACTTAATAAAATAATTGTAACATTAAACAAATATAAAAAATGTTTATAAACGAAGTTATCGGAATAGAATAAACTGAAAAATTATGTACTTAATATTTCGAAATCGCTAAGGTTATATAAATATCGGAACATTAGTTCAGTCATGTGCAGTTTACTATGGCGTAAACGTTAGCGTGACCTCGGTTTGTTCAGATAATATTAAGAGCAGAGATTAGAATCACGTGAAAATTTTGGTTTAAAACACTATAGAGGAAACTTCTTTGCGCTATCAATGTTTCTAATAATACGTTCGTGAAATGTTATGGCAATGTGTGAGATAATAAAATTTTATTAGATATAGCTTTTGCTCGCGGCTTTGCCCATGTTATAAAGTAAATAGTACAGTCCTAGATAAACCAATGCTCAACAAACCCTCGATACTATATTTTCGTGTAACTCCAACGGTTTAGGCAACGCACGCCACGAGCTCTCTTAGAGATGCAGAATTTCTCAGACTTACCTAGTACTCATCGTTATTTTATGACGAAATTGCACAAAATGTCTATAACCTGCATCCTTCTATTTTAGTTATTTTACTGTGACTTTAATCTAAATTCGTTTACGTTTTTGCGTTTGCGTTGCGCGTAAGAGAAACAAACATGCTCACAAACATTCACATTTATAACATTAGTAGGATTGGTAGGAACAACAAAATTACATACAGTAGAATGGTACAATGTCGCGACCTATTTAGCCGTACCTAGAAGTCGTCTCTCGTACAAAGACGTTGACACAGTATATTACTTAGACGTAAACACAGGAAACATAAACCAGAAACCTGTAAGCCTATCTCCTAGTTAACCGGATGGCGAAGGTCAGCTGCAGCCTCGCGGTAAACCAGATTCCTGACGTATCTAAGTGGGGATCGTAGTGGCTGGCTGATCTAGAAATTCTTCAATAAATGGTGCTGTGACTGTGAAGTGTTATTGTCGAAATTTTCGTCAAGTTGTCTTATGTTATGTCGAAACAATAACCAAGGCATATTTAAGACAATGTGGGGGCAGACATGAGAAATATGAGCATTATGCAAGGATTCTCACCAGTTATGGAGAAGGAACCAAAGTTAGCAGTACCGTAGTTAGCCTTCCGTAATGTAGTTAAGTAAGTAATAATTAAGTTTGAATATCATGATTATGAATGTACACGTAAAAATGTAATAAAACTCTCTGATATTTAATCCAAATCAAACACTTTATCCGTTACTTTGTTAAAAAATGTCAAATAAAAAAACCCAACCATACCTTCGAATTTAGGTATTATATAAAATGATAGAGGAAAATTCCTTCACGCACAAGCCATAGGTTTGAAATTACAACTAAACTTTAGCCACTTTACCTTATATTTTGTAGCTGTTCATACATGCTAAGATTGGGTAAGCTATTATTATTCGTATTTTTACAACTTCTTAGCAGCCACAGCTCTACAGATTTGTATTTTAAATTGACCTGCTTAATCTTTATATCTAAAATAACTAGATCTAAATCAGAGCTAGACGTCAAAATCTGGATTCCACAGCCGATTCAAAAGTTAGAAAGGTATAATCGCAACAGAATACCAGTATCACAAACGACTTTGACATCAGCCCGTATCAAGATCAACATCTAACAAGCCCTCACCGCAAGAATCAATTAGATCTTGGCAATGAAAATTTCCACTCCTTGATTTCCACTTTCTACGCCATAAAATGCGGAGTGATCTATTGAGTGGTGCATTTAATGGTCGATACAGCGCCATTTTCCCCACATAAATAAAGCTATTAAGCAATTTGACTTAACGAAAGTGCTGGTGGCCGGGCGTGGGCGCGGCGTGGGACACTTGAGTTGAACGCTTCGACGTGGGTGCAACAAGGACATGAGCCCACACAATGGGCTGGGTATCCTCGGTGCGATAGAAGTTTTGGCAACTGTTGATCGCATTGCTCCGTGCAGCGTGCCTTAAATTTTTGGCCATGTTATTGAATATTCAATATATTCAGCGTTGGCAATTATCGATTAAGTTGCTCTAGAGCTCTAGCGTTCGTTATGGATGTGTATTGGTAATGGAAAATTATAATTCTATATACTTTAGTATAAATGTTAGTGCTTAGGCAACGCACGCCACGAGCTCTCTTAGAGAAGCAAAATTTATCGCAGAATTTCTAAGACTTACCTAGTACTCATCATTATTTTATGACGAAATTGCACAAAATGTCTATAACCTGCATCCTTCTATTTTAGTTATTTTACTGTGACTTTAATC
>DWGW01000271.1:0-16754 GCA_018247775.1 Udranomia orcinus
AATATATATGTATTTAAAGGGGGTTCTTTTTGGGTGAACTTCTGGAAGGAGGTAGTTGCAGTTTTTAGGTAGTTTCCGTTACATTTTTTTTTTATTTAAATTTTTTTTTTTACATAATTTTGTTTTCATTTCATATGTATACTTTTTGATTTTCATATGCTACTTGACCCAACCAAGGTCTGTCAAGCAAGTGGACTTGATAGATCTCTCGTTTATTTATAAATCTTTAATGAATTTAGCATAAGTATACAGATGTTACAAGATTAAGATAGTACATCAACCATGTTTTTCTTCTTGTTATGAAATCAAGAACATAACACAGAAGAATGATATTTAATTAAGAAAATTACAATCACATGAATAGAATCGACGAAGATTTATAAGTTTCGATTATAATGTTATTTTAATAAAATTATTGTCAATTGTTTCGCAAATTTATTTAAAAAAGGGATTAAGATTATTTTAAATTTTAAAAGTATTTTATTTTGTTACAAAGCTATTTATTAACATGATTATAAAAATGCTAGAAAAATGTCGTGTAAAATTTCTAAAAATCTTGTGTATTATTTTTTTTATAATAACATTTTTATTTTTAAAATGCTGCCTATATACAATTAAAATGTATCAAAAATCTTCTTCATCTTAACAAAATACTACGTAACAATTAATTCTATGGGAAATAATACTGTGTACATAAATTCAAAATTGCATGCTCGCTTCTAATATCATTAATATTATTGTCAATAACTTAAAAATACCTTATTATTATTTATATGGAGAAATAATATGAATCCACATATGAAAGATTTATTAAAAAATTAAAAATGCTCTAAAATGGGCTAATTTTGTCAATATCGATTTGATAAAATTTTAACATTATCATTTTCAATATGGTGTAGTGTTGCCATCGTTTAGTGTCTAATCTATCTTACTGTTTTGATAAAATCGGCTATTTTTCTGTATAGCAACTCTCTAGCATCATTTTGCTTCTTATCTAACTTCGTATTATAAGAATCATCATTTACCGATCAAATAAGTATACATGCCTATGTTTCTTCAGCCTCAGAATTTCTCCCCGAAACACTCATAACACTCATTTTTGTTTGTTCGGTGTTTTGTTAATTTAATTGTTGTAATTTTAACGTGATTTAGTAGGCCATACATCTTTAATATATGCTTGTTATATTTTTTCATTTTATATTTACGGTTTTAAAATTCTGTGATAATAAATTGTCTATTGTAAAATCAATAATCAAAATTTTTTTTTCTTTTCAATCGTCGTATATTTCTATGTAGTTTACCTATTTTTTTTTGTTGTCAAATCAGTAATCAATGATTTCGTTTTTTGTCAATTAATTTTTTTGTTTTTTTTTGTCATTCATTATATTGAATTTATTATCAATTTTGTCAACATTCAAAAAGCCATTATAAAAATACACACTACTGTCCATGCAACTCTATATATTTTGCCGGAAAGACGGCAACTATCATGATTATTGTCAAAACCATAGCGGATGATAATTGTTTAGTGTATTCTTGCTCGAATAATATCAACTACCTAATATATGGCAACATTCTGTCCTAAATACTGCCTATTCTGAATTCCTGACCAAAATAGTGGCAAAACTACATCTTTACATTGTATTCAATGTAGGTAGTTGCCATTTTCCAAGCAAGTTTTCTAACTTAACCATAACATTGCCAATTTTGTCAAAACTACTGCCAACAACATCACAGCAATATTTCGTCACTAACTCCTTCCTATCTTGTATTCCTATTAATATGGCAATATTTCGCTAATGTATTCTCTTGTTTATATCTCAATTCCTATTTATTCTTATCAATTTCTGCACAAAATCATCACATCTTAAATGTGTCCGTCACAGAATTCTTAACAAATCATGGCAGTATTCCGCTTATGTATTCTTGTTTAAGCTTGTCTATATCTTACCTATCTATTCTTGTCAATTTCTCAACAAAATTCCTGTCACTCTTTCATCACTTTAAATCTTAAACATAACTTAACTAACAAGGATACCTCCGTGCGAGGAGTTCTGATTAGCTGTTGGGCAGGGAGTCGCTCCAGCCGCCCCGCCAGCCCTGGTTGTACATGGCGGCGTAGGGGTGCTTTCGCTTCTTGTGCAGCCTGAGGGACTCCTCCGAAGCGTACCAGTATTGGGGGAACTTGTCGAACGGGTACTTTATGGACTCTTTCACGTACGGTTCCGATGGATCCGCTGTAAGGAAATATGAAATAGGTTATGTGTTATTTTTGTGTTTTTTTAATATAATAATTACACTCAATGGATTATTTTCTTTCTTTGTGATCTTGCTTGCTGTGGTTTTAAATAATTTATTATATAGTAGGAAATGACATGAATCAGTCTGATATTTGTCCGGACCGATTCTACTCTGTTTCCTAATATATTTGGTTGACTAGTATAACTCCTCTATTTCAGTTCTTATAGTCCGATAAAGGACAAACAAAAACATATACTAAAGGGATGGTAGACAATAGGGGTAGACGTAATGTTACTTTCCTCGTGCGTCGCGAGATGTCGCTTGGGTGCCTTGCGGTGCGGACGCGTCCATCCAGCCAAAATGAATCAGTACTAGTACTAGCTTACTAATATTTCTAAGGGTGACTGTAATATTCTACCAGAATATGCTTTACTCCGTTTAATCTAGAGACAAGGTACATATACTAACGCGGCGGTAGACAGTAGGGGCAGAAGATGCGGTGTCGCTTCCCCTCGTGCGTCGCGAGGTGTCGCTTGTGTGCCTTGCGGCGCGCGGACACGTGCGGGCAGCACGGGCACGGCGCGGCGAGGCAGCGGGGCAGCGCGCCGTGCCGCTCCGCCGAGTGAGACAGCAGCGTTGACGCCACGCGGTAGCCCTGGGGGAGAGGGAGACGGATATAGTTATTGTTGGTGCGCTTGCGTTTGTTGTTGGATTGTAGAAGTGGAGTGAGAGTGAGACGATTAGTGCTTGTACTTATGTTTGTAGAAGAGAGATGTATATATTGAGAGTGAGAGATATTGTGTTTGTAATAGACTGTAGGAGAGAGATAGATATGTAGTTATACTTTTATTTTTTTAATTTTTATTTATATCCATAGAAAGCATAATAACCAACCATATCATAAATTCATGTATTACAGGAAAGCTAAAAATAAAAAAAAAATAATTTCTAAACTTTTACTTTAAAATGTGTAAATAAATAAAAATGTGTAAATAATTACTAGAAGTCATATTGTCATTTAGATGTTAGTTCAGTAGTACAAAAAATATCTCACCTTAAAACAGAACTCGCATTGATATGGAAAATTCTTCCATTTAGGATTTTTCTTCCGGCTGAAGATCATGCGATAAGGTTCAGACGGGAACCAGTCCTCTGGATCCAGGAGTAGTTCCACCAGCTCTGTACCTGAGAATAAGATGGGCAATGTTACTGGCTAACTCCTAGTGTGTTATATCAGCGAGTATCTCTGCTTTTTCAGTCTCAATTTGTGGTGAAACTTAATTGTTTTTAAAAATTCATCTTTGTTATATCTCCTGCATAATGGACTTATTTTCAATCGAAGCCGATAAGGGATTAAAGATATAATTTACTTTAATTTTATCACAATAATGATGCAAATGCTGACACAAGTCAGCATCAGTTTTATATTAAAAAACGTAACAATATTCCATACACTAAACAAAATAAGTTTTTCTTCTTCTTAATTATTATAATCATCTTTCTCAATCACCAATTACTTAACTTTGGAGTGAAAGACAATCTCACTAAATAAAAAGTACCAAGATGTTATTTCTTACAAAATGAAAAATAAAGAAAAATCACTAGAAAATTATATGAAAAATACCTGGCGGCAGTCTGATAGGTGGTGTTTCAACAGGTTGTGCTGGTGGCTGGGACGTTAATATGTTCGTGAGCGTCGTATTGGTGGCTGCGAGCAAGCTTGTAAGGATTGTGTTCTGTGCCTGTAATATTACGAAAACTTTGATAAAGGATAGAACAAAACTAACTAATGAAAGACGTCGACTTAGAACTATGATCATTCTTTCAAGTTGACCTTATTGAGAACCAGATGCAATGATGGTCGATAAAGAAACATTAACAGAAATCAATTATAAATATTAATGTTTATTAAAAAAAAATGATGTGCACACGAAAAATTCTAACCAATCTGCAATACAACGATTTATAATGAAGCTTGAAAGGTAAAATTGACTAAACATTTTGGGCGATATTGAGTTGTACAAATTATATTGATCTAAACTAAAATTCTTGAAATAACAAATATTGAAGTGTAAATGATATTTAAAGTCCACTGAAATTATAACTGTACAATTATTAGATGATTTTATATGACTTTCATATATTTTTTTAACATTACTTGGCTCTCCTATAACATTGCCAAATGTTGCTTAGAAAATTTATCCTTTCAAATATCGAAATATTATACATTACCTGCAATAAAGCACCATTACTAAAACTCTGGGACAGGTCCATCTTAGGTTTCCGCTTGTACCCTTTGGGCGGGCCTCTCTTCTTGGCGATTTCTCCATTCTTCTTATATCTTATAACCTCTCCGTCGTTCGAAACTTTTGTTACAGGAGTTATGGTCAGTTTCGCTGGCAACGAGTATTTTGTGTGGAGGTTTTTGGCCACATTATTGGAGTTTAGGTTATTTGTAGCGAAAGCTAGTGGATTGGCTAAGTTCAGCGGATTGTTTACGAACTTTGGTAGCGTTGTGGTTGGCGTTGACGGGAAGATTGACAGGGAGCTTGGTGTGTTGAACGCTGGTATTTGGTAAACCTTAAGGTTTAGGGACGGACTCGTGAATTTCAGTCTTTTGGCACTGGGCTCGTCGTCACTGGAGTCAGTTTGATTGTTCACGTTGAGAGGATCCTTATCATTAGAAAAGGGGTCTCCGTGTGGTGGCTCTTCTTGGACGCAAAACATCTGGAATTTTAACATTGGAAATTAAACAATAATAGGACTAACCTAAATAAGTTGGGTATTAAATAACATAGTGATAACAGTAAAGCATAACTTTTACTACTTGTAAATAAGTAAAATAAAGAAAATAGTTCAAATATGTCATTCACCGCCCCAGTAAAATCGTTTTATTACAATGCTTGTTACTTAATTGAACGAATTTAGATGAAATTATTGAGTTTCAAATTGTTATGTCATTAAAAAAATTAACGAGTTTGATTTTCATACAACTAAGTTTAAAGTTAAGTTTCAAAAACTGCGAATAATTATCTACAGTGACGACAAAGTGTATAGAACACGTATATTTGATTTTAAAATATTCAATCAACGTTAAAAAGCACGATAAAAACAAGACCGGTTTACGACAAATTAACGGTAAATAGATAAAAAGAAGTTGAAGTGTGTCATAATATCCGCGTACTACACAATTTATGCCTATTGTGTGTAATAAGTGAAATGTTTGAAAAAAGAATACATGTAAATGACTTACGATCCCCTTTTTTCAAATTTAGAATACAACGTTAACACTCTCGCCGACAGAACACAATAATTAAACAATAACCAAACCACCACGTTCAAAATGGCGTATTAATTTATAAAAGAAACCAAACAATTAGAGCTGTCTCATGAAATAACTGCACATGCCACTAAAACTTACTAAGAGGACGTCGATCGCTCTAATTAATGTTTACATTTAAAATCACAGTTTTGAATGAACCACCCACCTTTTTAAATGATTTCGTACGCGATTCATAAGATTATACACAAAAACACAAAACACACGCCAAATTCAATCCAATTGTATCCTTTGTGATGAAAATAAAAGCGAAACATATGAATAAAAGGTTATTAAAATAATAACAAGAATAGACCGTCCATTGACGCTCGCGACGACGCGTTCGGATACTCGTAATCGTAACGTTTTATGCAGAACGCAACACAACCAACGACAATAAAAACGATAAAACCATTAAATTTGATTAGTATTTTTGTCTATGGTAATTTGTTTCTTGATTGGTAGTTTAAATAAGTTTAGTGTAATAAAAACAATAAATTATAATTGTTACATACAATAACTGTGTGTTGTGTTGTCTATAGTGACTGATTTATTATAATTAGTTGATTGGTATTTTCGACATGTTTTTATTTACTTCGGTATTGTCATTATTTTAATATGTATGTTTGGTACTATTAAAAGTATATTCCGTATGTAATATTTTTTAATAATATAGATACAATTCCTTGTGAATAATTTTATTGAATGACTACATATTACCCAGTTTGCCTACCTTGAATAGAATTTTAAGTGGCATCATATTTTGGTAGATGGATGGGTCTTCGAAATATAAGCTGATGTTCTCGGACCATTAACCATATTTATTTCTAGCGGTATGAAGTGCGCCGGCTAAGCTAGCTATTTTATTTATCTATGCGATTCTCGATTTAGTAAATAATTTATTACTCATTGATAATTAATAAACAGCTTACATAGTCGTAATGTTATTCGAAACTTGTATTTAGTTATTTATATTCAAGGAATCCTATTTTATATTTTACCTATGTTTAGTTTCAGTCCGGTCGATGCTTATGTTTCAAGTCGTATTTACAATTCAATTACACTTCTACTACTTCTTATTCTTAATTTAAAATGTAAAAAATATATAGAAACTAATAATGTAATGTAAATTTCATTATTCAATCTCTTCAGTTAAAAAAATAATTTACTGTTTTTTTCTTTTTGTAGCATCGCACATTTTGCGCATAGCCCATGGCTAAAAATCAACGTTATTTTTGTTGTTGTTGCTAATATTTAAACGTTAATGCATTATTATTTTTTCAATGACTAGCATTGATACATTCTACAAAATATCTTATTTTGTACAGGTAGGACGAAGAGTAGAAATTAAAACAAAAACATTATGTCAGATAACCATTTTTATTCGAAAACTTAATCTAAACTCCAATATCGTAATCAAATGAAGTTTTTTTTTAATAATAAAAAAATAAGTTATTAACGACTAGACGACAACGCTGTACATCAGGGATCGTGCACAAAAAAAAAACAAAAATAATAATAAATGTCGTAAAACTCATATCACATAATTTAAATCCACTGAATGTTGATACATTTTCCGAGAATCTTGATTTTTTTGGAAATAATTTGAAAAATACGTATTAAATCAGTTTAAAACAAAATTAAGGAAGTTTTTTTCTAAGAATTGTAATTTAAAAAAGTAAATCTTTCCTATGGCAATACAGTCTAATTTGGAATCCAAAGAAAAATTCGAGTTAAAGAAAAAATCAGTCATCGTCCAAAAATGTATCAACACACTTTCCGTTCATATTTACAAATCAACTAAACATAAAAAGATTTGGCTTAATTCTCGTTTTAGTAAAATTTAAATGTAATAAACTGGTCACACTGTTTTGGTATAAAAGTGTTACTGCTCTAAAAATACGAAATAAATACATAATATTATTACGTCGATTTATGTTAACGTCAGTGTGATTTTAAGTCTCCTATCGTATTATGTTCGCGATGGGAAATTTAAAACCAAACTAAACCGAATTATTACATCATACTTACAAAATTAAAACTAAAATACAAAACTGGCTGCAAAAACTTTTGGTAAATTAAAAATAATACAATTACAAAGAATCATGGTAAAATCCTACATTTACGCAAGTCCCGTCTTCCACTTAACACGATAATACGACCTTGATATCTCTATCATGTATACCACGAGGCAGTGGTCGTCACCGTTTAGTGGAACGCCACAGGAATGATTACAAAAACGAAGTGTAGAAAATTGAGACATCCAAATAAATCCTGAGATATGTCAAGGGGTTAATGATATGCACACATTTAACACGAAAACATTTGAGCATCAAGGAATGGTAATACAGATTATATAGGGAGCAGAAACCGCATCCGAAGTCATGTTACAGTAAAGATGTATTCCATAATGACAATTTCTTTATGCGTCTCGTTTGAGAGCAAAATGTGACATATGGATATACATATACAAGGAGTTCACGCACACAGACACAAATTAATAAGTATTGACGTGTGTGTGAGAAACAAACATGGCTCCCGCGCTTAAACATCTGTCATTCGTTCCATCACGTTTGAATTGCACTTCCGTTCATTTTAAGTTTCGAATTCCGTCGAGTTCGAGACTTAGAATGAACATTATTTGTTGAAAACCAATCAGACACAGACATTAGAATTTTCGCTACGAAAAAAAACAATCAAAAATTAATTTCCGTAATCTTCAACGAACGCGATGTATCTACAATCAAACATATTCCAACATCGTTTCCGGAATCGGTTTCTCGCCAGTACAAGCACAGGTAACAGATCAATTCAATTCTTCGGAAATAAAGCTTTCGTTAACAAAGCTACTCGGTACACTACTGTTCTTAACCGACTTCAAAAAAGGAGGAGGTTATCAATTCAACACGTATTTTTTTTTTGGTCGTGAATGTTGTCGAACGATTCTCTGGACTGTCCGTGAGTTTAGTTCCTGCAGTACCGTAGCGCTGATCTACGGGCTGCCACACTAAGCCGCCGACACTCCCACTTTTGTGTTAGAGAATCATTGGACACATTCATAGGAACTCCCGCTTACTGGTAACATTAGTGGTGGATGAGGTGACAAATATGCTTCTATTAGGACAGCTGGACATACATTTATCATAGAACAGGATATTTATAACTTACATCAGTCGAAAGAAAATGAGTGTATTCACATTGCATTTTTTACACAAAGAAGTATGCATAACTCTGTCATCTCGCTCGTACATTATAAAGAGCGAGCGAGATGCAAACATTGAAAGTGATAACTTCTTTACAATAGCTAAGTAATGGTTGATGTTCCTTCGAGCCGGACACAGAAGCCTATTCGTCACTTCATCAATGAGTAGAGTAGAAAATTAAAATTACCCTTTAAATTATTAAATGCATTACATCTATCACCGATTTTTAATAATTATTATTTGTTGTGGACGTACAAATTGTTTGCAGCGTACTCGCGCCTAGAAATATTACATCTTCTAGGAACCTATCTCTTATTATTAACCTAGCAAGACTACTAGTATGTATATATAAGGCATTTGGCATGGCGCCAGCGAGTTGACACACTAATATAATGATAGAAGCGTCATTAATTTAATTAAAATCCTATCACGGAGTAGAAACATTAGGAGTGTATAAGTCCAGCTGTATGTTGAAAATGAGAATTCAGAGACACCACGATAAACAGAACAGCGCTAGTGGAACAAAATTACTCAAACTTTTGGCACACTAGCGCTATTGTGGTGGGTTTTTGAAACTTATATTCGGCATATAGCTAAGGTATCACTCCTCAATATCTATGCTCCATTAACCCCACTAACCCGCTGTCACCGACAAGCGCCAGTGTCATAGCCACTTTATATTAGGTCGGTTATACATCATTAGTTAATATTAATACAAGAAATAATTGTCCAGAATACATAGTCTAGTTTTACATGAGTGTATAAGAATAAGAGATAGTTATTCGAAATTAGAACGAAAAAGTAAATATGACAGACAATAAATTAGACGATTATATAGAAATACAGATTATATCGAATATTTATTATCTTTGTGCATCGTTATGTGCAATATCGGAATATATGTAGCATAATAGTAAAACTTGTGTCTTTAAACGTAATTCAAACTGATGGATTTTCTCACTCATTCTAGAATAGAATTCACTCAAAATCCACCATTTTAGTTTACCTTCTTTTTAACTGAAATAATGTTTGCTTTAGTGGAATTTCTATGGCTTGTAAAAATAATTAGTTATTCAAATTTGATTATTATAATTCTTCTACTAACAAAATGCGTAATACATAGATATAGATTTATATTATGAAAATTTGCTACTAGGATTCTGTTTTTATATATAGATTATAATTATTTATCATGTTTTCATGTCAATTACATACAAGTAAATACAGATACAAATCGATGATTGGATATAAAAAGTTTTTAGCTCAACGATTGAGTTATCCAAATGATTATTGTCTCCAAAGTTCTTTGGATCCCCGCCTTTGGATATTATGCATCCAACGTGTGAACTAAAAACAAGTTGTAGTTTCAATTATTCAGTCCTTAAAATACGTGCAGTAATGAATTAAAAACAAAACAATAAATATGGAAGTTCAAGTGACATTTGCTGTCACCGCGGTGTCCAATTACGCGGCAAAAATAATCAAAAACGAATGGAAAGTTATGAAGACTTTCATATATTTATAGGAATTTTAATTGCATTCCAAGTATAATATAAAGGTGTATTGCTTATAAACTGTTTGTATTTTAAATAATTGTCGAGTCGCTTTTATAAACATTAATTCAAAATGGCGGCATTTGTTTTATAACATACATTATCTCGCTCGCTCATTATATATAGTAAGCGAGACACAAGGTATGAAAGAGATTGGGGCGGAGTTAAAACTTCCATATTTACATATTAAATTCGACACTGTATGCTTAAACGAAACTAAAATACCGATATGCATATATTATTTATCAAATTAAATTATAATTATCACTAAATATATATTACATTTTAAATTAATCGAGTCGGTCAGGTTCATGTCAGTACGAATGCCGTTCATGAATCCATTACACGTCTATATAGAGGTCAATGTCTTATCCAACATTCTTAGGATTTGCGCGCCAAATTTAAAACAAATAACACAGATAAAAAACCCACCAATTTCCAATGACATTTAGCATTGACTTTTGACGTTTGTAGAATGTAGAATTCTAACGTATAATAGATTTATGATACCGGCATAATATTAATTTCTTGATAACATTTCGCGTTAGGTTCAACTATATACATACTTTTTGGAGAAAATCAACGCAACTACGAATCTAATTAATTAAATCGTCAAAACCAGTGGAGAACATTTTTTGGCATATATTATTTTAAACGAACCAGCCAGCAGCTAAGGTAAAGATTATCTTGAAACGAACCGTTAACTGTGACATCTGTCAAATTATTCCATTAATCATTTTGAATCTAACACTACATCTTATAACACCTAACTAACAATTCATCGTTCAGCCTGACTTCAGTCCGCTATCACCTCAACGTTAACAAAACAATCTTTACCCCGACTTGAGATACTGGCACATCAGGACTTGTACGTACGGATAACATCTTTGATTTGAGCTCTGCACAGCGGGCACTGGCCACCGCCCTTACCCCGCCACTGTTGGACAGCACAACGATAGCACATGCACATATGTCCGCACATGTATAGAACACTGTCGATGGGGTTTTCATAGCAGATCGTGCATTCGGTGCCGGTCAAGTTGCCTTCACCGATGACGGAGTAGATCGGCTGATGGTGGGAAGTGCTGGGGGCTTGCCTGCTGGTCGACGGGCCGTTGGGGATACGTTCAGCGAGCCTCAAGGGTTCGGAGTGACCGTTGGGCAACTGGACCTGCTCGTTGGAATTGTTCTGCGAGGTTGACGAGCACTGGGCGTCGGTTCTGGGGCGTTGATACTGCTGCTGCATGGAACAGGAGGCCTGGCTCTGAATTGGCTGAAGACTGGTCAGACAGAGCTGAGATGATGTTTGGATTGGCTGGAAAGAAATAATAGATAATTATAATAATGTTGTCTATGATTACTCAATTAATGAAATTTCATGAATATAATGTTGTCCCGTGAAATTAAAACTGAATAAGTAAACTTATGGAAACATTTATATACAAACAATATATGACATTTTAAGAGTTATAAAAATACCATACTTTAACTCACCTCAATATAATGCGCACTCGCTAAAGTCAGCCCTTGTTGATGATTGACCAGGTTCTGGTTTCCATTCTGTGGTGGGAGGCTGACGACCAGCACAGTACCACCGGCACCAGTTGCAATTGGCGCCGCGGATCCAGCCAACACCCTCAGCTGCTGGGGCGGCGTCTGGTTCGCCATGGTCTGGGAGCTCAGCATCCTAACTTTCTGGGTTGCGCCATAAATATCAACAAATGCCCACAGCCTTAAAGTGTGGTCCACGTGCATGACCGTTATCGGGTTGGAGCCATTACGACTGACTCGCACTTCTCCGTCTAAGGTCAATGTCACTGCAAGCTCATCGCCTCTTCGCAGCCCATTCGCAGCATCCCGCCTCACGACCCAGTACTCGGGTCTGTCCAGCAACTGCTCAGCGTCGTCTGGCAAGTCGCAGGGTCGCAGGATCGCCGGATCGCACGACGTCAGACCGATGGCCAAGCTGCCGGCGTACGCCGACTCCGTAGCCAAAATTTGCACGATGATTGTCTGTCCTGGGCACATGGGGCGGGCCGTGAACACGTATCCCTGGCAGAACTCGGCTTCTATCCTCGCTGCTACGCCTCTGTCGTTCACGAATTGCACGTTCCTGCCTCTAGTCCTGTGCAAGCTGAGGGGGACGGACGGATTTTGGTATCGCGGCGGGGGCAGCGGCTCCTCTACGGACAGGGCCCGCATGCCGCCGATCAGTCTATCTTCCTCCACCATCGGACTTTGAGTGGACCGCCTAATCTGATTAGGAGCGCGAGGGTCAGCGAATTGGACGGCCGTGCAGTTGCCGTATACATCGACTAACGCCCAAAGAGGGTTCCTGGTGTCCACGCCGGAGAAGAACAGCCCCTTGTCCTCGCCGTTGATGCCGAAGTGAACATCACCGGCCGAGTTGACGTAGTAGTACAGAATATTGTCCTTCTCACAGAACCGTTCGCCCAACGCCTTCGCCCAGTTACCGGGCTTGTTGGTGAGATCTGGGCACGCATATTTGGGCAGCGCGTGGGCGAGGGACGTGGGGTCGTGCGTGGTGAAGCCGAAGCGAATCACGCCACTCCAGCTGTTTGAGATTTCGACGAAACGAATGCACACCTGCAATAAGAAAACGAATTTCTTTAGACTACTTTGTTGGACTTAAAATTTGCATATATATTTTCACGGCAGTTAAGCACGAAGAAAGAAAGGATTTGAAAATTCAACGTCTACGACGGTGAAAGAGACTTAAGATCTGTAATTTTTAAATGAACCTCTTGCAACTGCAAGTAAAGAACAAAATAAAAAATCATTTCTTCTCACCTTCTCATTAACCCTAACAGGCCTAGCGCTGAAGGCCACGCCCTTGCAGAAGGACTCGACGCGCCTGGCGGTGGTCCCGTCCCTGGACACGCGGACATTCTCTCCGTGGACTGCATGGAAGCTCAGGGGCGGCAGGTTGTTGGGGGCGCCACCAGTGCAGGAGGTTCTGGGCGCTGTAACAATTGAAAACGTACATTATGACTTCGTCTTACAATCGGTAGTACTGTGACATCTATGTAACTGTAACTCTTAATCACTCTGAACTCTTGGTATTTGAATTCATGGATCGTCAATATTTCTATTATTGACATCGTTTTCATGTTACATAATGTATTAAAAACGTTACCAATTTAAACGTCAAATTAATATTCATGTCTTATTACAATATGGTGAAGCATTTACAATTTTAGATACCAAATATGTTCAATTAAATTTTATTCGAGAACTCGCGATGCATCTCGAGCAAAGAATGCTCTATACATTAATTTGCCATAATTTAAAATAAAGGTGACATTACAGAATAGATCCAAAAATATATAGCTGATTGACTACATCACATCCCGTTACTTCATACCTCAAACGGAAATGGCATTTGATTAATTAAGTTCATTGGGATCAAGTGACCTTAACGACAATTAACCTTTGCCATGTAAGGCTACTAAGTCTACAGCTGTCCCCGGTATATAAGGGAAATTATTTTGATACTTTCTTACTACAAATATGTACCTAGGTGTAATTCTATTAGAACGTTTGGGTTATTTAGGTAAATGTATTCCTAGGGTATGAACGTATGAAAATATAATAAAATTACTATTAATTTAAAACTATACCTAAGTTTGTTTTTCCTACGATATAAAAGCATCGGTCTTTTAAACTAAGCATTCATTTAGCGTATATAGTATTTTACATTAATTTATTATTTGTATAAAATTTATTATATGACTAAGATTCAGCAGTAGATATCTTCTACGACTTTTATATTATTGCCGCGAATTCTTCGAAATCGTGCCGCAACGTTTGCGTCGAGTTGTTTACTTATTCGGTTTACATGTACGCTGTAAATTAAATACCAATTGCACCCGATATAATATTATCGTAAAATGTAGGGAGACGTGGAATTATCAAATAACTCCATTTGACATTAACGCAGACGCAAGCTGCGCGCGCATCTGCTACGCAGGTGGCCGCCATCTTGAGTTTACTGTACTTGACTGTGGAATAGGGACAATGGGACTCCCTTTTAAAGTTTGGGGCGTACGAATTCCCTTTCGGGCAAAATTAAGTCGACTATTTTCGTAGAATCTTGTCTTTGGCAGATGGGGTGAGTAGATTACTTGATATTGTCACAAAGTTAGCAGTAGCAAAACTTGCTGTGCGAGAATATCAAGCAATGAGAAAATGTTTTTTTATTTATTTAACCAGTAAAAACGAATAAAGCAAAACTTGTCGTGCTAGTAATTAAATCTATGTATCTACATTTAATTTTCGAACGCCATATTTTCTTTACAGCTTATGAATGATTTTGTTTACTTTGTCGTTACTTTTTAAAACTTTCTTTCAGCTTCGCTCAAGCCAAATCGTCTTGACAAGTAATCTGATCACGATACGAGATTACAAAAAGAATTATAATTTCATTTTTATTTAAATAAAGCTTCTTATTTTATTTTAAATCTTTACTTCTGAATCAAAGCAAAATAAGATAAACTATTAAAAGTACTAAAAACATAACTTTTCTGGAGTTTCTCTAAACTTTTTAAATTCGAAGTTCGAACAACTTCGTAAACTTATTCAACTTTGTTAGCCGAAGAAAAATAGCTCTAGTCTATGAGCTTATGCCATTATGTAATGCTGTGCCACCCCAAGCAACCGTCACCCTCCATCGACCATGGGGAACGACCCCATTGTGAGCACACGTGGTAGTTCCGTACCTCGTGCCTAATTGTAGATCGAGGAAGTGGAATAAGACACGTACACACTTCTTTATCATCGCTATTAGCACATAAATCTTTGTTACGAACAAATGAGCGCGCGCCATGTGACGTTTTCAGCGTTCCACTTGACGGTACAAACGACCGCACTATACAGTATTTAGTTTTATGAATTATTTGTATGTTATGTCTTTAGTAACGACTATAGTCGTTGTTACAGTTGGATGCTTTTTTTTGTGTATGTTTTATTAACGACTGAAGTATATCGTTTACGTGTTGCAATGAAGTCTTTTTAAAATGCCTTAATATCAATATTCGGTAAATTATCTTAAACCCTGTTTATAAAACAGGTTACTTTTACGGTTATATGTAAGTATATGCATGTAACAAGCCTCATTTTTCGAATAAACCTTCACTCACAAAATGCTACACCGGTGGTTACCTAAAATAAATAATTTGTTATCAAACATTATCTTATCTTCGTAACCGACACGTGTGAATATTATAGAAAAACTGGACAAGCGACGATCAGACGCCAATTAATTTCTATATAAATAAGATTTTTTTACGTAATATGTAGTTATGTGAGGTTCGTGATATTGTAGGAAATCCTGCAGTGTATTTTTTCCTATTCCAATGACTTGCACTATTTACCTTAATCTGTTTTACTTTAAAACAATCTTGACAATTTGACAGCTTCCAAAAACAACTAATTTTTTTTTAAATTACGGGTGAATATAATGGTAATTAGTATTTTGTTTCATACTAGACCGATACTTAAGTATAGTATACAAGTATAGTTCGTGATGAAAGATATATGTATTAGTATTGAAAATATATATTATGTAAAACCAATGCCTGTATTTCGTATGTCGACTCAATTACCGTACTAACAACGTGCATCAAGTTTATTCTTAGCCAGTTGCTATAATTAAATAGAACGGGATTAAAATAATCCGATTCGATTGTTGTTGGCAACACTCTAGAAATACTTGTTGCACAATTGTTCCTGGCAGCGTAGCAACACTATTAGTGATTTCTTAATACCGTCTATCAATGTTATAAATAAGGCGATATTTTAGTTTTTCAACATTGTTTACATAAACAAATATATGCTTCACGCACCTGTAGAAAAACCTATATAAAACTGTTTCTACAGGTCTCTGGCATAATTATAATTATGTTTAGCATACAAATATTTTATTTCACGTACTAAGTAGACGGTAATTGATATTTTTTTCAACAAATCTTAAAAGCCACTGCAATATCTCAAATTACGAGAGCTAACTTATAAAAGTATGCGGGCTCTATCTTTTACACAGATAATATAGTCCCGAGTCTATAAGGGTACTTGTAGAGCCAGGTGGTCGCAGTGCTCGGGGGGTGGGAGCCATTTTGAAAACCGAGAGGGGATCTCACTTCCGCCGGAAGATTTAAACTTTTTCTTCCGATTCCAGCTGTTTTGTGGTAAATCGATACGTTGATAGATTATAAATTTGATAGTTGCTGTGGGATAAAGTGTTGCTGAATTTCGAGAAAGGAATAAAAGAGAAATTTGATAACGGATGTCGATACAACACTGCCAAATTATAATTGCAATTCAATTCGATGATATGCACGTTTATGTTACTTTTCGTTTTCAATGGTATATTTGAATAAAAATTTATACATATATATATATATATAAATAGTAACCAAT
>DWGW01000272.1:0-16752 GCA_018247775.1 Udranomia orcinus
TTCACGTCAATAGTGCAATGGGGGAGTGGGGATCGAACCCACGACCTCTCGATCGTAAGTCCGACACACTACCCATTCGGCTCTTGCCGCTTAAATTCTCTTAAATTGCTCATCATTCAATAAAAAGTCACTTTGAGCACACTATTGTTTCATGTCCCATGAATTAAAACATAGGAGTCTAGTTATGGCCTTGAAAATCCTCTTTGTATCACTATCCGATGGTTCTAGTGACCATGAGACCCTTGAATCACCATTCAATATGCACCAAGTATTCCTTAGATGTGCAAAGAGACCCAGCCGTGAGATATTAAGAGGGTGGCCGTCAATGATTTCATATTTTGACCAGCCAATATTATCTGAATAATAAACAGTATCAAAAATCACGTATTCATTGAATCTGCTGAGAGTGGACCGCGAAAGGAAGCAATTTCGTAAACAAATATCAAGGGTTGTGCATTATATTATGTATAATATCTTAAAGTAGCTGCATTTCCGTCAATATTTCATTTGAGCAAAACTTTCTTCTCTGTTTGTTCCTTGATCGTTATGACACAAAACCCCTATAATAAGGAAAAATAAGCTTTACGAGTACTTCAAAATTGGCGATATACATATGCCGTTATCTTCTTTGTTTCCCAGTGTGATGGTATGATACCAGGGCCGGTTTTTGGGAATAATACTTGTATATGTTAGACTTGGAAAACATTGCTTCATTTATCCCGTAAATAATTAGGGGCTCCACACCTTCGATGCATCAGGGCCGCCTCAGGGCCGCCGCCGGTCTCTAAATCTACTCCTGTATGCTACAAAATATCCACAAACATCAGTGACTATTTCCTGTTTTGATAGCTCGCCTAATACTTTACTATTTTATTTTTATTTTTAGATGAAAATAAATAAAGTACGCAAGCAATATTTGTTAGCGATAAACGATCGTCGCGTTTTTGCCTATGAAGGATTATGACAAATCGGTCCTATTTGTATCTATCCTTTAAACAAGAGCACATGAGTGCTCACACACCTGGACTCTCACACCTGGGCTCTCAATTGTTCTCAGTGTTTTTAAATTTGACACTCTTACAATAGTTACCCTTATTGTAATTACAGTAAAATCAAGTAGAATATGTATTACAAAAGCTGCTTCTACAGTCAGAACTCTTTGACATAAAATTACTAGCGAATAACAAAGATTTTACAAACTGCGACTCTGTATTATATATTTTAATTCGAAATAAATTATATATTTTATAAGACATTTTTTCCTAAGAAGCCTTATATAAAAAATCTGTGTTTTAACAAAGAACTAACCCTTACGGTACGTCCAAGCCAATACGCAGCGAGCATTGTTTTAATTTAATAACGGTCTATTCCCAGTAGAATTAGCAGTGGAAAGGAAAAAACAAAATTCATTCCGACAACCCTAGGGATCTCGCCTACACACAATTCCTTTATAAAAGCTGCAATCGCCTTTAGCGGATTCCAGAAGCTCGCCATCATCCAAACCCAAAGGTTGCCTTGCGTACCCTGTCCATTACAACAAGGTTTTCCAAGCATCGAAGTAGTTTTGAATTAAAATGGTCAAAATTTGATATACAGTACAAAGAAGCCAATGTAAGTATTGTATTGTAAGTATGGTGGCCTTTAATTTACAATTTGTATTTCTATTTTAATTACAATCTTTTCCCAGCGAATTTGATTTTGTTAAAATATATAATAGTCCATATACACTTATATATACATATATGCACTTACATATCTGCCTAATGGAGTATTTCATTTAAGTATAACAGTTTTGACTTAATATTTTGTGTGTTTATATAACGATTTTGTTTCAGGTTTCAAAATGCACAATAAGTTCTATTATCTGATATTCTTTATATTATTGTCAAATGAGATTGTTCTTGGCAAAAATGGCAACACTACGAAAGTTTCTAAGAAATTCAGCAAAAGTGTTATTAAAACGAGTGATAAAGTAACTAATGGACGTTCTAAGCGATCTTCGGGTGTGTTTGATAAATTCCTAACTCATATGACTCAAGAATTAGAAAATAGTAACCCGGCCGATTTTGAGAAAGATGTAGGTGAAGAATATGTTGACGACAGAAATTTTGTAAAAGAACCTCCATTTTGGGGAACTAGAGGACGGCGTGATTCTTCTGAAAGTGCGGAATATGTTAGATCAAACGACGTAGAAAATAGAGATAATCCCAGTAAAATGTGTAATAAAAATGTATATGATTTGCAACAAAATAAAATCAAGGAAGAAATATTTCCATTTTGGAGCAATCGAGGAAGGAGGGATTCAGATGAAGCTGGCGAATACAATCCTTTCTGGGGAAATAGAGGGAGAAGACAAGATGATGCACCATTTTGGGGTAATCGTGGAAGAAGAGATAAAGTTAAAGGGAATTCTCAAGACACTATTGAGGATCCACCTTTTTGGAGTAGTCGTGGAAGGCGCGATGATTCGGAACCATTTTGGGGTAATCGGGGTAGGCGCGATGAACCTGAACCATTCTGGGGAAATCGTGGTAGACGTGATGACAACGAACCATTTTGGGGAAACCGTGGAAGGCGACAAGAAAATGAACCGTTTTGGGGCAATAGAGGAAGGCGAAAAATTCAAGCTTTCTTGGAAAACGATGGCAAAAAAAAGGAATATGGCTATTGGAACGTAGAAGATACCAACCCATTCTGGGGTCCCCGGGGAAGAAAGAAATTCGCTTTGAAAGAAAATATTATTAATGCAATGAATAATATTGAGTATGACGTAGAAAATCTGGCAAGAATGCGCAGAGGTAATGAACATCGAATTTTGAATTACAGAAGTCTTGACAATCGACTCGAAAAATTATTTCAGAGTCCAAGTATGAACATAGCATCATTTGGAACGGCCGAGAATAAACTGACATCAACGAAGTTAAATTACAATCCAACTGAACATAATAGAGTATTCGAGGATCGAATGTATGCAGAAGAACCGCATTATATTTTGATCGAAAGAAATACACGTTCTTCAGCTGAAGAAGACCCGTTCTTCATTTCAAGGGGAAAGAAGTATACAAACTTCAAATTATCTAACGGGTTTAGAGATAGACGTGGAGCAATCGAAGATTTAGTGAAATCAGTACGAAACGATCCGTATTATATTGCTAGAGGGAAGAAGGATACTGAATATGTTAAAATCGGGAATTCTACAATATTAAAAGACGAATTTTTCAAAGCCAAAGAACTTATATGTTCAGCTATTGATCTCCTCGTCATAAAAGGCGATGACCATAAAGTAAAAAGAGACGTTGACGATTCTGATAGAGAAAGGCGAACTACATTGAAAAAGTTGGCAGCCCAACTTCAGATCGATCCCTATTTTGTGAGTAGAGGCAAGAAAAGTGAAGACGTTGTCGGCAATGGAGAGGACTTGGAAGAATTCGTCAACCATGTGGCTGGTATGTGCAATTAGATATATGCACAAAAATATAATGAAACATTAAAATATCGGGCGCATTTAAGTACGCAATACTAAAAGTTAATCCAGTGACGTTAAGGCTGGCGTCACCGTAGTTAATTTAATAAAAGTATTATTAACATTTACTATTTCCATCAATTTAGTATTGCTATTTGTACGTGGTGTTGTTGAAATCGCATTAGAATTGAACTTGTAAAACAAAATTTAGATAAAAAAAAATTAGAATGTAATATGTTTATTTCAATTATAAATGGAGTCACAGACTCTTGGCTACATGTGACAAATTATTACTACTTATAGTGCAATTAAACGGAAATTGTCTTTTTAAGGACTGATTGGCTTTTTATTTCGGAAATGTGTTTTCACTTTCAATATTACTTTCTGTAGTAAGTGGAAACAAGGCTTAGTCTGACTCTTTGTTTTTCGTGCTTAAATAGCACTCCGGGTTCCATCCAGCCCGTAACCGGATTTTTATTATAAAAAATCTACTAGCATTTCATAATATTAATATTTTTGTTAACCCCTCCAATTGCGCTCAAACACTTGTCAGGAGTGAGTTCACGTCAATAGCTAAATGTGGGTAAAAGGATCGAATCCACGATCTTTCAATAGTAAATCTGACATAATATCCATTGGGTTATTGGGTTTTGTGTGAATTGTAAAGAAGCAATGAGCATAAGCGGTTATTGCTCGATATGAATAAATAAATAGAAGAAATTAGACTTAGAATAGAGTCCAACGATAATCACAATGGTTTCATCATGTTTGCAATAAGTTGTATGTACCAATACCGGTGAATCTAAAACTTAATTAATCTGCCCACTTTGAGAAATTACATTATATAGTGCCTCAATAAGATCTATGATTTACCTAGTTTTGGTTACTCATATAGTAATAAACTTACATTCTACTGTCCCCTTGTAGGACTCCAATGCCTTTAGAGACGATATACCCCTTTGATAAGACTGGCATACCTTTATGACTAATGGGTACACATGTGTGTTGTATTTTTCGAAGACTACAATTATTTATTATTAAAAGGTCAACAGGAATTCCAAATAAAATGACCATTAGTGCGACTTTTCTTTATTAATATTCTGCAATATTATTATAAATATACCTACTTTCCAAAATAACTATGTTTGATTTACTCTTACAATTTTAAAGGTGTAGGCAACGTAAAATAGGACAACAATTTGAGCAAACGAAACAGTTTTTTCACATTTCACAAGTAATTTTCGATTCTATACAAGGTACATCGATTTCCATTACATCAATTAAGTTATCTACCGAATGCTATATAATATTGGCTTACCACAACTGCTGATCTATGGAAATAATTATAAATTCACAATGAAATCAAATACAGAAGCTTCAGTGATCTGTGAAATAAAGCATCTCGCGTTTATTGTTTTATTCAAATGTGCTTAAAAGGAAATTAATGAACAATTAAAGAGACCTAAACCGTCACTTAGGTACACAAATCTTCATAATTCCAATACACAATTATTTATTCACAACTATTTATTTATTTATTAAACAGCGATATAATTATGGACATTTAACACATTTATTCTGATATGATAGTTACACATATGATTCTAAAACACTTCCAGTAGCGATTAACGTCTATAAAGTTTTAGGCCATTAAGATCTGATTCCGCTAACAACTCAAATAATACTGCACGATGTTAGAATAACATTATCTTTACATACAATAGTAGTAACACTGCAAATACAATTTTTAAGTATGGCATTAGATCGACAGTCGACATTTCATGTCCTAACTTAATCGTTAATAATCTCATACGAAGATGTAGCGCGC
Organism: Udranomia orcinus; assembly: GCA_018247775.1. Taxonomy (NCBI): domain Eukaryota; kingdom Metazoa; phylum Arthropoda; class Insecta; order Lepidoptera; family Hesperiidae; genus Udranomia; species Udranomia orcinus. Next base: position 5,292 of record DWGW01000272.1, read on the forward strand.
GCGGCGCAAAACGTGTTATCAAGTACAATTCATACTCCAAATATCAACACTGCGTTCCACTAACCGCTCACAATAATCATCTACGACCACTACGACTAATGACCACAGTTTCTTCTGATCCTGTAACTTATGAACGTTTCCATCATACGAGTAAATCCGAGTAGAACACCCATAGCCGTAACGACCTCAACGATAGCGGTCGTATTGAGAAACGGCATAAGAAAAAAGTTATGAGTCTTTTTAGCGTCGTGAGCGCTTAGTGGAACGCAGCAATAATAAGCCGTATCATTCAAAATCAACAAATATCGTTACATCGTTAGCCAGCTCTCCGTCATTCCATGTGCCTGCTCGTTGCAGGGTGTTGTAAATCACATAAAACACTTATGACAACGAAAAAAAACAAAATCCGAATCGGGTCCGGATTGCGCTAGAACCCTGTAGGCCGAAAAATTCGTTCAGACTCTCCACAGAAGGAGATGGTTCGTGGAATCTTCCCTGCCCGCGTCCTCAGTCATGGTTGAGCTCCTGAAGTCCTCATAGCCATCTCCGCCTGAAATGATGAGCGTCTCCTTATTGTTCTGGGTATTCTCGGCTTGCTTCTGCAGTTTCTCCGCATTGGCTGAACGACGACTCAGGGCTTTAGTCTTCAGCGTCTGTACCGGTTTAGGCGGCTGCTTATGGGGCGCTGGGTTCTCCACGATCGTGAGGAATCGCACGTGGCCGGTGTGTCCGTAAGTAATACCTAAAGGAAATATATTATTATTATGTAATAAGAGAATACTATATTGAACGGTGTTATTATCTATTAAGGTTATCATTTCAAGACTTGGACACATGGATATTGCCATCCACGAAACGCAAGTAATACAAGTCTGAGGGCTACAAATTTCATTAATCTCTTTTTCAAATAAACTTGTGTATAGTAGGAAGCAGAAGCTAGCTTTTTTTCATTGAGACGGCAAAAGAGCATGCAGTTCTGACTACTTGGTTTTCTACGCTACGACTCTAACTTAGGAATAACTTAGGAATTCAGGTTTCGATAGCAATGCTCAAGGGTTTTGACTCCCCAGAAGTTCTATAACCGCTTCAGGGTTATGATTCCCCAATGGTTTTATATCGCATGCGCTGTGCAGCAGGAACCCTGGAACGGTTATAACCTCCTCCGCTGTTCAGCAGGAGGGAACGTGCAGTGCATGTGGTGTCGATGAGCAGCACTGACCCGTGAGGTGCGGCACGGTGAAGAGGCCGGTGCGCGGGTTGGGCGAGTTGTGCAGCGGCGCGGTGAGCAGCACGCCGGCGCTGGTGCCCACCCACAGCGTGTCGCGGTGCGCCAGCAGCGCCGTCACGCGCAGGCACGCCGCCTTGTGCTGCCGGATTATGTCGTCGCAGCCTGGAATTCAAGTGTGTATGTGTGTATTTATGTACTAAGTTTTATACACGATAGTAACTATTATGTCGTTGCAACATAGAATTCACGCAAGTGTATATATTTATGTGTGTACTAATGTATTAAGTAAATAATATTATTATGAGATATTTTGCAATGGCGCACATAAAACATTTACGACAAAAGTAAGTTTTTTGAAGTGAACTTTAGGCCATGACATTCTTAAAAGAAAGAAGTATTGGAGTTATTATGATCATGACTAGTCTGTTAACTTGGGATCAAACTTTTTGGGAAAACTTTTTATTTTCTCTTTTTATAATTTTGCTTTTACTCACCATGCAGCATCTTAGTGACTTGGGGCGTGATATTGATCTCGGCCAACTGCTCCCTGGTAGTGGAGTTGTAGCAGCGCAACTGTGCCGCGTTGTGCAGCGACAGCCAGATGGAGCCACCAGCGACCGCCATGTGGCTGATCGGTTTCGTCTCCGAGCTGATTTGGAATGTTTCGTCAACCTGTAATTAGAAATCATAAGGATACAAGATGTAAACTGTTTTTGGGCGGAAATAGATATTCTTCGTCAACCTGCAATAGACCAACACATCAATATAAACTTGTTCTACAACGACGACTTTGATTATAGATGCCGTTGATCATTTTCCTTCGGATGACCCGCTTTCACCATCGCTAGATTTCCACTTTAATCGTTACCTGCAAAGAGTGCGGGTTGATGATCTTGATAGAGGAGTGCGTGGCGCACCACAGCTTTCCGCCCGACAGCAGCATGCTGCTCACGGGCGTGCTGCCCGTGCCCACCGGGATCGTGGCTCGCTCCGACCAGGACCCGTCTGCAATATGAATAAAAATTGTCTGAAATCTAGGGAATGATGGATTTTATAAGGAAACATGTTTTTTTTTAATTCCGTGCATTCAGATTTCGTGCATTATATTATATGTTACGAATGGTTGTGACGCAACCATTGCATTTCACTTACATTTAAGTTATGTATAAGAAAATTTCATAGGAGATAAAAAATGGATTTCATTAAAATTAATGATGAACAATAAAAATAAACAAGAGAATTTTGAGAAATACTAGGTTTCTTAATACCAAAGACAGAGAGCAAGAAAACGTGTTACAAGTGGATAATAAAGTAAAATTGTTCTTTACCAGAATCTCTTGTGTAAACCACGAGGTCTCCATTACCGAGAGCGACAAACACCTTGCCCTCGACGAATCTGCAAAATTAGATATGATCGTATATTTGAATGAAAATGTGGATTAAAAGTGCTGAAAGTGATAAAAAAAGAATTCATAATAATTACTTTATCTTCTGAGGTTGACAAAAACGTTTATAGTGGGCTCAGGAATGATCTATACGATTGATTGTCTTATAATCCTGACAACGATAAACTAGGCATACATCCACATTAAATTCCTAAATTACTAATAATACTGTAAAATCAAATCTATAAACCGAATGATCCAGCCAAAGACCATGGTACAAATTCTCACATTTGAAACTATTATATAACAATTGGTACACTTGTGAACTCACACAATCGAATGCACTCCAGAGTTGTGCTGCAGCTTGACCTTGTTCTTCTTGGTCCTGATGTTGTCCACGCAGTTGTACACGTGGATGCAGCCGTCCTCGGTGCCCAGCCACATGGTAGGCTGGTTGGCAGTCGTGCCACTATCTTCGGAGGACTGGCGACTGGTGGGCGATGAGAGCGTACCTGGAAGGTTGGTCAAGGGAATTTTGATCATTGGCCTTGACGATGAATCTTTACTGGACTAAATTGAGTGTATTTTACCTGTTCGTTACGCCTTATATTATTTTGGCCAAACAATTTTCTTTAATATTTATATTTTTATTTTATTTATTTATCTCAGCTATTTTATTTTAGACTACACATTGGTTAACATACATAAACTATAAAAAACTTTAGTGAATGCTGAATGCAGATTAACATACAATCTTATATCTTGGATAGACCAACCATGTGACTCAGTGTATAAAAATAAAGTTCAAATTTTATTTGCGATGCCGATTTCATTTAATGGTAATTTTAGTGTTTTCATGTTTTAACTAAGTATAAAACTTTGATCAAATGCATGAATTTTATTAAAATATTGAACAAAATTGTACAATTTCATTTACAGGTTTGTTAACGTAGACAACGAACAAAAAACGAACGATTAGAGTAAAAAAACATGATGAATCATGAATACCTCATACGGCAGTCTTTCAGTAACGATGTTATATTTCTAATCAATTAATAGAACTTAAAATAAGAGAATTTAGAAAATTAAAACTCATACCAGCCATTATGCGTCCGGGTACTAAGTTGCATAGAAATGGGATTAAAAAAGGGTTAATATAATGAAGATAGGGATAATGTAGCGATTGTTATAGGAACCACTGTAGCAGAAAATCACGAAAAATAAGAAGAGAGTGTCTTCAAGAATCAGTTACGAAAAAAGTTAAAGTAATTAACGCCTACTTTCACGTTTTATGAATTAATTCATAGGAAGACAGCATGTACATTCTATAAGATTTAGATTTGGTTTTAAAAAGATAAATTTCATGATTTTCCGCTAAAATATTAGAAAGAACACATTAGATTAAATGAAGCATTTCAGAGAATACTATGATGGGGTGTGAATGTACTGATTGTATACAAAGACGATAGCTTAAGAAATTCATTATAGAATAATTGTGCATAAAATATTGTATTAAATAAACAAAGGGATTTCATTTCTACTATCAAATAGTTTTAAAGTCAAGTATAGGTAAGGCTGTGACAAATTTTGAGAATTGCTTTAGAAATGATTTGACGGTGCATTTTATGAAAGGAAACATAAATTTCACAAACTTAAAAAATAATTAATTACCGCAGTCCACGTTATAGTGTTAGATTATAATCATTCGCTACTACTTCTGCAAGAAGTAGCAAAAGAACTCACCAGAGGTGATACCCATAGCCTGTTTGTCAACAGCTGGGTTAGAGCTGGACTTCATCACGGGGTGGACCTGGATGTTCTGGCCCGTGTGGGGCGTGCTGAGGCTCTTGCTGTGGTTGGGCGTGAGGGTGGTGCGGTAGTTCCCGAGGCTGGCGGTGAGGCTGGAATGCAGACGAAGGTTCGCGGACTCATGGCTGCGGTCTGACTTTCCGTCATCGTTCTCGCTGTCAGAGAGGCCGTCGTCTTCCTCTTCGCTAGATGATGAACTGGAATTAATATCATCGATATCATCATCTATAGAAGCTTTTGTACTGGTAAAAGGTGTTTTTTTACTAAGTTGTATATTGCAATTTGGTTCAACAGAGAAATCGCAATTCTGTGTATGGTGCTGATGTTTTAGGTTTTTAATAGACACAGAGATAATTTTCAAACAATGAAATGAATGAAAGTACAAACCTTTAGAATTATTCTGTACTAAAAACGTGAGGTGAAATAAAATTTGATAGATCAGACCCTAAATTAAATTACCTGTCTAAACCGATGTTCTTGCAGCTATCATCAGGATCTGAAATACTGATTCCAGGCTTGGTAGAACCGGCGCTGCTAAGAGACGAAGTGCTTCTGCAATCAAATAATATGTTTGTTAATACTTAGCAATACAATGCACATCATTATTATCACACTTTCATTGTTAATATTATAAACGGAATATGAACTAGTTAATTTTTATTGTATTAGATGCAGATTACCTTTCATAGGTTTCTTTCGTATAAAACATAACTGTTTCCGAATATATAAATGTTGGTTAACGACCAACATTTGTTCCGTATTAGTTTTGTATCTCTTCAACAGAAACGAAAAATACTTCCCACACCTTCCTCGTCAGTTGCTTCAGAAAATCATTAAATGCTAGCAGACACTTACGGTATATCCAAAGTCTGTTGTCGGGTCAGCGCCGGCGCCGGGGGCACGCAAGCGACGCACAGTATACGAGCGTTGCAAACGCCGTTGCACGAGGACACGCCTGGTTTGGGCGACAGAGTGAGAACACACACTTGGCCTACGTAGCCGTCGCTGTTGCATACCTGTTTGTTTCGAGGAATTGTTATTACAGATTAATTGGGAAACTCGAGGGACAATTAAGAGGTGAAAATAGATGAAAGTATGTAGTAAGATGTTAGAAGTAGCCAGTATTCCAAATCAAATGTACATATGTGACATAGAAAAGGACATGTCTCATCAAAGCTTAGATACTTTGGAAATTTGCAAAATACATAATAAAAAACATGTTGTTACCATATTATTGATTACTCAGCATTGAATGTTTATTAATAGATAGTTACCCAAACGTCAGGCGATTGTCCTTTAGGCGGCAGGGTGGGAGCTGCGCAGGTGAACTGCAGGCCAGCCCGGGTCTTGCGGATTGGGACTGGGGAGAGGAACTCTGGAGCTTGTCTTTCTTGCCCGTATACACCTGGAATTTAAGGGTTATTCGAAATGAATTCCCATCAGAACGATGCCGTAAGCGAAATGTGCCCTCATGTAGAGAATAATAAAATTATAAACATTCTTAGTGAACACGAAACATTAAAAATGTTACTAAATAACGATCAACATGTAAAAACTAAATACAGATTATGAAAGTTAATAATATTAATTAATATTACAATTGCACCGTCTGCAATGATAAATTTAAAATATACGTAATTTATAAAAATGTGGGACAAACTACTTTTGCAATGCTTGAAATAAGTTATTACATTATTTTATCATATCATTTATTAAGTTAACTATTATATCTCGCATATTACCTTCAAAATTAAATATTATATTTCATTGTTTTCGATCATTTTACCCATGCATTAATTATGGTTACGATACTAATAATAAATATGCCCCAAAATCTCACGTCTATTATATTATGTTATAATAAAACATTGTGCACACTTACAAAGTTTTTGTTTGGTTTCATTTATTAGCTCCTCCCAATTGCTTCTTTTGTCGGTTTTCTGGAATATAATCGTCAAATTTTCCGGGCCATTCCTGAAAAAATATTCAGATAATTAATTTCCTAATCCTTGCTAATTTATGAATCCTTATTCATCTTCAGCCCTATCATTAAAACCATATATGTATTTTCTACTCACGGAGTGTTTAAGCTAATCTCCATATAGCATAACTGGGTGTCGCTGTTTTGTCTCTCCGACAGCTGTCTATTCAGATTGTGTAACATCTCCCGGACTATCTCCTCCAGTTGTACGTGGTGTGAGTGTAACGCGGCCACGTGCTCGGATATCTGAGTTAGAGTATTCACGTCTTCCGTCAGGGTTTCCACTTCGTGCATTATCCGGCGTAGGTTCTCGTCTTTAGCTGGGAAGAATAATGTACATTTATTAAAGAAAGTAGTTATCTCAACGCTTAAGAATAGCTCAGCAGCACCTTCAACCACTTCATCTTTCAACCGAAGGCGTCTCTGGATAAAAATGTGGATGGCTTTAAGATACTTCGCTAACAAATGTTTTCAAAAAATAATAAATCTTAAATTTAAATTAACATCAATAAAGTTGTTTATATTATAACAAAAATCTTACCTTTGACGATTTCGAGATCAGCCAAGGATATTCTCATCAGAAGTTTATACTTATTGCCCTCCATTTGACTCGCTATACTACTTTGGTATGTTCTGAAATGTAAAATACTGGTATAAATAATATACAACATTACATAATCAATTTTTCAAAATTAAAAAAAGTACTTGAAAGACTTTTCTAGTACTATAATTTTTTCTCATATCAGTTTTATTCTATATTAAAAATCAAGCAGCTCACGGAATGGGTTTCTTGATCGTGCCAGTCCGCCTCTTCACACTCGTTATCAGGAGTATATCGCTGAACAGGAACAGGACTCTGTCTTTGATCGTTCCCTGCGCTGACAGCATCGTCACGTTCTCGTGTCTCAGGAACGTTCGGTCCATGGACACCAAGTTTGAGAGACCCTCGATCATCTGCTCCAGGTCCCGTAGAGTCTGCTGCTGCTGCTCCAGCTCTAAGCTCTCCCGTTCAGTACAGTTTATTAGTTCTAAGAGATCATGGATTTCCTTTTGAGCCTCTAGCAGGAGTTTGTGGTCAGGGTGTGACTGATCTGTAATACGCATTCGAAACATTTTTTTCAATGATAGTATTTTTTGTGTAGTTGATGTGTGAGTAATCTAGATGTCATTAGTGATCTATGAGTAGAATTAAATTCAGTTAATTTTTAGTTCTCGTCCATTTGAAACTTTACTATACATGAAAGTATGTCAAAATTCTAGCACAAAATATCTATAAAACAGACTGTAATACCTGTATGTTTAATCAGTCGTTGTATCAGCAGCTTGTAGCTCGGGAACTTTTGGACTGGCTTGATGAGTAGATTGTCCAGCGACAGCTTGCCTTTGTGGTCCCTAGCCATGGCATCTAGGAACTTGGCAAAGGCTGGTCTGGACGCAGCGGAGGTCTTGATGGTCTCTTTTGCCTTCTTCAAGTTGTTGATGAAGGACATGTATGTGTCCTTCACCGTTGGCTTCGTAAACTGGAAAGTAAATTGGAAGATGCAAATAAAATGAAATTCCAAAAGACCCCAAAATTTTCAGTCGCAATTTTATCATCCTAATTTCTTGCAAAATTCGATATTGGTACAGAAGGTAGACCTAATGCTATAACGATCTTCTCCCAGTAGATCTTTAGACACAAATTAATGAAGGCGATAAAATCTATTAAATGAACAATGATAGGATACATGTAATATTAAGGTAACATTTCAAAAGAAAATATTTCTAATACACAATAAAACAAGGTGAAAACTAACAAAGTGTTAAAAAATGACAACTACGTGTAAAAGAGTGCTCCTTAATCTGCTCAAACACCGACAACCTTCCCTTTACGATCGAAGCCTATGTCTGTGACCCATTAAATGTAGGTAATTAAAACACATACCACATCCAAGAAAACATCGCCGACTTTCTGTTGCAGATCCCATTGCTCCAATCGTCGCCGCAGCTGCTCCAAGAACACCTGGTGGACGTTCAGAATCGCTGGCACTTGGAAGAAGATCTCGTCCACTACGAACGTATCTAGCAGACCAGCGTTCTCGGGGCTCTTGAGCGGTTGGAGATATTTCTGGAAAAATTTGGTTTCTTATTAAAGAAAATACATTTTTACAGTCCACTTGGTAGTTAGTGGTCACTGCCACAATGGATCTGTGATCAACCTGACACAGAATCTAACTAACTAACTTGGAATGCCTCAGATAATTTAAATATAACCTGAGCTCGCAAAAGAAACTTGCTAAGATAGAGAAATATTGATATAATTTTCAAGAGTATTTTGCTTGATCCTTTCAGCAGAGTATTTCAATCGGCGAAAAAAATTGCATTACCTTTGTAAATAACTGCTACACTGTAAGGTATATTTGTATTTGTTCACGTGGAACATATTATGGACTAGGACTATAATTGTTTGCATTTATAGTTCCTACGAACATTTTAATTTTATGGATATCATGAACGTGAAGTAACAATCCTAAAATATCTAAATATATTTTTGATATAACTCCTTTTTTCGACGCGCGAAATATCCAAACGTACCCGTCATCGTGAAAGCGATACAGGGTTATGTTGGATCCCAACCCACTAAAAACTCCTCGGTGGTCTCCTGTGTTATGTAGTATATCCGACGGCCCTTCTCAGTACCCACTAGCACGTCGTTACATCAGCCATATCTTTTGGAGAGACTTTGTGGATTGACCCACCACAAAAATCAGAAAAAGATTTGAAAGCAGATGTTGGCTGGATACTCCCAGTATGACGCCGAAATTCATCCATTGAATTATGAACTGAGTAAAAATTTAAGCTTAGAATACTGTACGAGTATACTCCTTTAATAAGACTTGACTACTTATTACTATCTATTCTATATTATTTAGAAACAAATAGCAGAAAATATTTAAAAATAATGCGAAGAAAAACCTTTTTATAAACATTTCTTACCGACCCACTTTTATCGACGTTACCCTTATGCTACCTGGACACGAGAAAGCTCTTTGGAGTTAAGACTTTTAAAGACGAAATTCCCAAAGTACTTGCTTTCAGTTGACTGCCGGTTTTCAATAACGTTACTCGAAAACATGATTAAAAGTTTGTTTTTGACGCTAGCAACGATGTAGAACCTTTTTCAATTTTAAAGAGTATGAGTATGTTTATTTTATTATCTTGTGGATGTAATAATCTAGTAAGAAGTAAAACCTGGTATCGTCACTATACTCAGGTCTTCCGTGATCTGTACGCAAACATCCATATATTCGTCCTCATTGATGCGTCCATTATTTTGTCTTCAGTAGCTTTTACAATTGTTTTACGGCCTGCGATGTCTTCCGGGCTGAGTTATTCTTCCTTTTAATCTTCCCCGACCATTATTTCAGGTAAAGCTGTCATCGATCTTCATGGTTTTTCCATTCTACTTTTCCTTTTACAGCCCTTTCTAATTTAATAACATAAATTATTTCGACCCGATCAAATCTAAGTAACAATAAACGTTTTCAGTATTGTAATTATTGCTACAGTGTAGTCAACATTACATCAGACTTTGTATGTTACATAAATATAAATATAATTTACATACAAATTTCCATCGTCCTTCGTCCACACGCAAGTTGACAACAGATAATGGTAATGTAATAAACATTCTCCCAGCGGAAAATTTGCGGACATTCGGTAGGGTTGGCAAAAATTTGTAATATTCGGCATCATCGACCCAACCCTACAAGACCCAAATCGTGACCATATTTGGACGTGACCTATTAAGGACAAAATTGAAAAATAAAGTAATACGTTCTATTTTTTCAATTTTGTCTCTATTCGTTGTGTAATTTAAAAGCTACTTCACGTCAAAATTGAGAATACCTGCTATTCAGAGGTTCGCCAATAAAGTAGAATAGTGTAGTCAGATATCATCCCCTTAACCTTTCCCACTGTGGAGAGATCATTACACAGGAATGAGACATAAAAAATATAAAAGCAATGAAACAGCCATTTGCTTGCCATGCTTTATCTTTTTCTAGGAAGGAAGGTTTTGGTTCATTGCGTTTAATACGATCTGTTGCTGAAATAATTATATCAATATTGTTATTCTTAAAGATACGGAAGAGGTTAGTCGGGAATTATACGACAAAAACAGAAGCAGGTGGTTTTTAGAAAAAATAAAACCAAAATAAAATCGCGTTTATAATCTTTAGAATCAAGATGAAAAGACAAATAGACTCAAGGTTGAACGTAGACAGATAACACAGAAATACAAAACTAAAATTGTGAAATGAAACTAATCAACTTAGATGCCATCGAACCACCGCCGTGGTGACTAGTGTTCCGCATGGCCGAAATTGAATTACTAAACAGATTTAGCACACAAAGAATTCGGCGAGTTATTATATTTATCGCCAAATTGTCCTTGAATGTTCTGTAACACTTTAAATCCGTCAAAAACGTCAAGCACGAATTCCGGTGCGAAATTTATTTTGGGCAATTTATTCAAAGCAGGTACTCATAAATAACGAGCCACTTAAAGCATTCAGATTGATGGAGAACGTTAAATTGCTACGGGTATCAGGAAATCTTACGCACTTCAGATTCTGGAGGAGGAAAATCAAGAAGCTGAATTTCTTTGAGGTATTAAGAAGTTGGTGGTTTGTTTGTACGTTTGTCTTTGGTCTGAAACGGCGTCATTGCGTCTATTGCCGTCTTATGCTGCTGTGATTTGATGTAAAGAAACATATTTTTTAAGCTTTTTTGCCCCTTTAGAATTTAAGGAGTCTTCACTTAAGTGACAAAAATTCTATAACAGCAGTTCTATAGCAGCATAAAGAAAAAGGCACAATCCAAAGAATACGAGTATACTTAATTTCAATAGATATATGTTGCTTAAAGCCTTTTTAGGATGATAATATTATGTTATTTTAACCCTTAAATGCATCTTGTTGCCAAATGTATACATACCACGTTTCACGTTATTTTATTGAGGTCGTGTGGTATGTGTTTCCGAACGCACTTTGACGACCCCAGATAATAAATATATTG
>DWGW01000273.1:0-16750 GCA_018247775.1 Udranomia orcinus
ATATATAATAATCAGAATAACAGCTACTTTAGTTTTGAATGTGTTAAATGAGTATGAATTTTTGTAGAGATTATCATGATCACAATAAAGTCTAATTAAGTTACGCGAGTATTATACAAATATATATTAGCGTGAAGTAATTTATCGCATAGTTAGATATTTGTCTTTTGTTTTGTCATAAGAGAGATAACCGTGATAAGAGTATTAATCTTCTATTTATTTATTTTCAGACCCCGAAAAAAATACTGATATAGACGTTGAAATCGACGCTAGTTCAAACATCGATATAAAATTATTGATGAATCCAGTTGTATACACACAAAAACTAGATTTGATGAAAGTTTTTCAACTTTCTGACTATCGTCGTGTCACTGATACAAAAGTTATCACATGTGCTTTGTTAGAAAGTAAGCCAACTGATAGACGTGCACTTACGGAAGAAGATATTGAAAGGTTTCGAGAGCAAGCAATCAAGGGTTATGAAACTGATCGTACTAAATCCACCGATGATATTGTGCAAGATGAAAATACAAAAAACAATGACGATGCTCCGCCGGTTCCGTGTGAAGAAAAAGACGATAGAGTTAAATCCACTAGTTGGTTGTTACAAAAACCAAAAAAACGCAGCTATAATCCTATACAATTGTGCAAAAACCCCGATTTTAATACCCGACTAAAGAGATTAACGGCCGGCTTCCTCATTTCGACGAGAAATAGGGAACTAATAAAACGATGCCAACCTTTGACAATTGATCTCCATAAAGCATTTGAGAAGAAGCTCATCGATGGAACAATGTATTTAAGAGGTGATGACTTTAAGAGTGCAAGACCGACTGTGGTTGAAAATACAAATAATCAAGTAACAGTGAAACCATCGGCTCTTCCAGGACAAAGTTTGATAATTTTGGAAGGTGTCACAAATGATACTGTAAAAAATGAGCGAAATGATGCGTCGTCAACCATTGCACAAAATAATATACACAACGAAAGAAGAAAAGTAATAAATTTGCCAGATATAGACCAAGTTCGTAGAGTTAATCAGAGTTTGCTAACTGCAGAAGTAACACCGATTCGAATTGATAATATTGCTAATAACAGTAATAATTGTATTCAGCCCATTAAGAATATGTCGCCCACAAATATAAACCCTCCTACAGTTGAAGAGTCTGTTAGAGAAGCGCCTAAAGATACATCAGTACTTTCAACCGTAATTGAAATAAAGGAAGAACCACCAGACATTGGCGTGAAAACTACAAATGCAATAGATATAACTCCCGATAAAATATCTCAGCAAAGTGTTACTGCCAAGGACTTAATTGCTCATAAAATTAATGATCAGATAATTAATATATGCAATCAAATTTCAGAAGTCGATACAAATGACAATAGTGAGAGTGTCGAACAAACACCTTTGAGCAAACCTCAGTCCGGGTCATTTAGAACGGGGGCGGAAGCAAGAAATAAAGCACGATTAATTCCTAAACTTAAAGCACCACTTTGTTATGAACGCTTAAAATGGACGACGAAATACGCTGCAAAATATTTAGATGACACTTTGTTAACTTTAAATACATTGCACAAAATATTGTACGTATTTAATGGTGACAAACCGGCAATATATCAACAACAACCACAACAACAATACACAAAACCTTCGCAGGAAATTCAGAAAGATAAAGGCCAAATTGAATCAGAAACAGTTGACAATAATGCATTACCGCGCAATACCAAAAAGAAACGTAAAATAAAAAAAAATGTTAAATCAGACAGTGAATCTGCTGAAACTGTTAATAAAGACACCTCTACTGTTAGTGCAGACACGTCTAATGAAGTTCCAAATATTGATGAAACAACAGTGAACCCAATCTCCGAACACGAATACGCAAAGAAAATGGATAAAAATGAAAGTAAGAATAAGGATACATATAAAGGTATATATTGCTGTTGGGCTCGAGAACGGCTCACTGCTTATGGTAATAATCAAAAATATTCGCGTCATGGCTGTTTAAAATTCAACTGTATATGTTGTTGTCGTTATGACCTGAATGAAGCCAGCACGTTAAGGTGTTTAAATATACTGAAACAATATAATCAAACAGTAGCATCACTACCAAAACCACCTGACCAAAATTCGACAATAGTCCTTTCGGATGACGAAGTCCCAAACACGAAACCAGCCAAATTTAAGAAAAAAACCTCAGACTTAACTGTTTCAAATTTATCCAATTCAACAAAGGTGATCCCAGATCCGAATGATCTAGAAAAACTTGCGAGTAATATTTCTATAAAGATTTTACTTCCGACTACAGCTGATACAAATGCTAATGAAAACGATGTTCAGTTAGACTTGCATATCGAAAATAATCTTGTTGATAGCGCTTTGCCCTCACAAGAAGAAACCAACAAGGCAAAGCCTAAAAAGAAAACGTGCAAGACCACAATACTTCCAACAAAACCTATCAACATTGAAAACACCGACAGCGCAAAAACACGCATGCTGTATTTAAATACTCGTCAAATTTTAAACAAACCTGTGAAAAGTCCGATATATTTGGGCGTGAACAAAATTTTATTGTGCGCCTTTAAAAAGAAAAAACCACCGACGATCCCTGAGTTACCTAGTGGTGTAAGTTTTATTCTTTTGCCTACCGGTGAATTGACGGTCTCAGTCGACCCTGATATAAATTTAGACCCTCAGCAGTTAATGGCTCTTCCTGGAGTCCTGAGTGCCTTACAGGAACAAATACAACAAGGTAACTTCATTAATTGTACCAATACTTCAGAACAGTCAGTTGATGTAACAGTCACACAAGATGTACCTGAAGTCCAAATTCAAACTGCGGAAGCTCCGTCTCTAGAAATAAACACATCTACACATAGTAACAATATAAACACCGCAGAAGGCAATTCTACTCAAGATGATATTGGTACCATACCACCTGAAGCTACGCAAACTATTGATGTATATACTGCTAATTCTGCTATAATTCCTAATACGTCTCATACTAAAAGTGACCAAACCGAAAATACAGACTTACATTTCGATGAATTGGCTAGATGTGATGTTCAAACAAATAGTATTGGTGTACAAACAGTAGGTACAAATGATGAAGTTAGTAGTCATGAACAGTCTAATAATTCTCAAAGTGCTGCAAGCTTACCTCAATCGACTGAGGTTTGTCCAAATAATAATAATGTCGATGAAGACTCTTCCAATAGGAGAAATTCCATTTCCCGTAAATCAATTCTGTCAGATCTAATGGAAATGTCTGGAATATCGGCGGAGGACACCGGCATGCCAGAAGCGGAAGACTATTGTCCATTGCCTCCTAATATAATTCCGGTTACTCGACCATCAGAAAATACAGATAGTATCTCAAATGTACCAACTACAAGTGTTACCAAAGTGACGAGTGGAGGAATTCCTGAATTTCAAGATATCACAATAGCGGGACCTTACTCGAACTTAATTGCATTTCAACCCATCAACCCCACAAACAGGCTATTAAATTATATTGGTCAGTTGAGACCAGAGCTAAATGCTGTTACGTCATTTCAAGAACTCAAATATGCATACGAACATGACGCTCAGTTTTATAAATTGGACACCGAAACCGGAGTTATTGCGCCAATTAACGTCTGTATTAAAAAGAATCCACCCGGCGCCAAAAAGTCACTAAACAAAGTTCTCATCGATCTAACGGAAGATGACGATAATGACGTCGTATGTACTGAATCAGACCAGAAAGTATCGGGCAATATTGGCGCTGACGACGACATAATCTTTCAAGATCAACCGCAAACGAACCGAAGTGATCACGTGAAACCGATTAAATTATTCAAATCCATTCGAACGGGAATATTACAAGGACGCAAAAAAAAACCACGCAAGAGACAATTCCTTAAGGTTGGGAATAGAATTGTCACAGTAGAATCTAAAGATACATTCGAGAGTCAAAATAGGCCTAAATCACTGTTAAAGTATTATAACAGAAAAAAGAAACATGTCGATCCTTCAACGTACGAAACTTCTGTATTGAGTAAGTCCAATGTTATCTACGACTCTTCAGACGAGGAGCCTCTCGCGAAAAAATGTAAACGCAAGAGAGCGGCTACTGATCTTAATGATGAGCCACAACATTTGCACTCTCAAGGCGATGAACGTGTTCCAGACGTTCCCGAAATAAGTGAAGACATCAATGACTTAGATTTGAATAATATGGACATAGAAGGAGTTAACCTAGAATTGCATCCCGTTGTGTTTGAAGAGGGGAGCGATGGAACCGATGAAGAAATGTGCATTTTGGGAGTATAACTTTAGGGAAGTCCCGCGTTGAACAAGACTACCATAATATGATGATATTTTATTATTATATCGCTCCTACGGTGCAACAAAGTCACTAGTAGTCAAAACTGCAAAATTGACTTAAGTATGCCAAATTGTCTATATCTAAACCCTGACTTTGTTTGGAGAAACAAAGACAGCTGCAAAAGTCAATTAATTGAATATATATTTTAGTAAAACGTTGGGCTGTTGTGTCTTTGTTACACCGACGGTGCAATATTATAACTATCTATATTGATAAATAAACATTAAATAATGTATGTAAATGTATTGTCAAGCAGAGAAATTGGTTTAGTAATCCCAATTTCAGCTGATATCCGAAATAGTAGTGAAACTACTTATTAGTAACACGCCTGTTGTGTCTTTGAGGATTCAAGTATTCTTGTGCTGAACTACACGCAATTCTACGCCATAACAAATTGGCGCCTAAAAATCGTTAAAAAATAGTGTGCACTAGTCGAAGCATACTTCACATTTCGTGGAAAAATAATTGCTATAAAATGTGCGTGTAAAAAGATAGTTTTAATTGTCAATGCCATCAACTTTTCGTTTACAGAACGTTATTTTACGAATTGCTAGACTACGTTAGTCTTAAGAACGTTGATATAAAATTGTATTGTACAGTATTATTAAGTTAAAATATTCGAATTTTAATATTAACCTTTTGTCTGTCGAAACTTACATCTGCGTTAATTTCGCGTCGATTAACGCAGGAGCATGACGCAGGAGATACGTTATATAAAAGCATTAGTTTTTATATTCACCACAAATTTAAACTTAAATACAGTCGATAAGTCACTCGTGAGCGATTTTATCCGACAGATGGACTTTTTTCACGGTGGTTGTCGTACCTTTTTTTTTTCTTGAAATTAAAGAAAATTGGTAAAGATAAGTGAAAAAAATACATTGTATAAAAATAAAGTACAACTTATTTTTCTTTATTTATTTCTTTAGACACATACGTCACGTACGTTAGTAGAATTTTTAGCTGCCAAGTAGCACTACATTACTCGTATTTTGCACAATACTGCTAACGACCGAACTTTTTTGAATCCCAAGATTATATTAGCTTTATAAGATATATGTCTGTTGCGAAGGTTCGATTCCCGTTGCGGAAAGTTCCGATATATTGTAGTTTATTAGAAATTTAATGAAAGAAAATTAAAATTTAAAAATGTAGTACCATTTTTATAAAAAAAGACTGAATAGTTGAAATCATTTTACTTTACTTCTGCTATCTCTCTCTTAATACTATCTAACTCATTGTACTTAATCTTGCTCCGGACTCTAATTCCGACATTTTGAATTAAAAAAATGTGATTTCGATTCCAATTGCATATGCAAATATGGTCCTAACTAAATTATTTCACTCTTGTATAATTGTTGTCTGTAAGTATTTAGGCAGTTCATATTTGTAATTATTTCCAACTGTGATATATTTAAAAGTATTGTACTATAGTTTGATAATTAGTTCTTTACTGTTATAATTGTAATCTTTGTGATGTAATATTAAGTAATCCTTTAAGAATATTCATTTCAATACACGAATGTCGGATAACTATGGTAACTTTAACTACTCAGTACTAAAAGTTTTTCTGTCGAATTAGGTATACTTTCAAAAACCAACAAACGTGGTCCTTTGAGCCCGATTGCTCATAAAAGTAGGTACCTACTCTTACTCTTTGTCTGTCAATTTGTATATAAGATCCTATTTCTGAGCGGAGCTTCTGGGACGTTTTTTTAAACAACAAATCGTATATCAACATATACATAAGTAAGCCACTAAAAAGTTGCTAGATATTATCTAAAAGATATTCTCAAGCTGACTAAAATGTTATGTATGGTCAGATTAAAATAAATAAATAGTTCCCAGTAAATAATATTTATAATATACATACATACTTTCTCGGTTCGAAGTGATTTTATCATTATTATAAGACATTGATAAATATTTTTATAATTATCTTGATAATAATAAGATGTCGTTTTACGGGTATCCGAAAGCGATTTCCCCCTTCTTCGCGTATTCAAACGCTTTAATGTACAAATGTTTTAATTTTAAAACTTTCGAATAATAAAATAGTTGATAATTACCACCACATTTTTACATACATAGGTAAATCTAAAATTAAAGAAATAAATCGTCATGAATAATAATTTGATAATGATCCGATAATGATTAACATCTAAAATAATTGTCTTGATAATTACGAACCCTGCATATATAGGCATTTATCAGCCTTGTCCTTTAATGTTCTATCGAATGTTGCATGTATTTCAAATATTTGTACCTTTCTAAGGTACTTCTTGATATTGTATATGGGAAGTTCAAGCAAATTAATATCTTGCACACTCCCATTTAAGTTACATTAAAGTGAGATTAAATGAATATGAAGCAAACATGACTATGTTCCTAGTAATACCTAACGCCACAACCTCGATATCTCAACGAGCATGCAGCACCTGGTGGTCACTAACGGCCATGGAGTCCATTAGTCCTGAGGTTTTGGATACTTGGGACAAGAGAGAAGTCTTAAGTCGCCCACAAATGCGTTGCTACCCCTCAGGACTAAGGACGGACGGAAGGACGTCTCAGTTAAGTATGTCTCCCTAACCAGACCCTTCTTTTACATTACCTACACATTACCTAACGAAGTAAGCGCGCGATAAGCGAACTTACCTCAATCTTGCCACTCCGTACTTATTGTAGGTTTAGTAGATTCCAAACAAGATGGTAGTAAACTCCAAACAAAACGGAAAGACGGTTTAATTGATGAATTAACCCAGAGATTCTCTAATTAATCATTTTCCGTAAACCGAACGAAAGGAATGTCTTACTTTTTGATACCCTATGCTTTTAATAACTAGTACTATTTCTGCTATTATCATAAATAAAAAAAAAACATCGTATAATTTATTTATAATATTCATTTATTTATATTCATAAAATCATATGTACAAACAGGAACATGTCAACATTTAAAATTGAATTATATATTTACAAAGTTAAATAATAATATGTAACATTCATATAAATCTCTCTAGTCAATCCTATTGAAATCAGGTAGCTACTTATATCTAAAGAATAGACTAGTACAAAATTAGGTCACAAAATACTAATGTATATTCTTAGATGTATCAACACTTATGATATATTATATGTAGATAAAATTGATTCAATTCGAACAAAATATTCAACAAAATAATTGGCTACTACTATTCTATAATTGTCTATACTTTTCGGCCATTGATTCTGGTTAATTTATTTCGTTGTATTTTATCGAAGAACAGAAGACCCGCGGCGCGTTCTATAGTTTCTGGTGGCACCTGTAAAAAATAAATTATATTAAAAATATTTATCAAATATGAACTTAAATTCATAGGTGTCTCAAAAGGCCATATAAACTGTATATAAACTTTGCAAGAAAAAGAAAAGTAAATTAAGAATTTATGAAGTCTAATTATGTTGTCTTTATTATCAATTCCATTTTAAAATTTTCCATTAAGAAATCAAATGATACATGGTCAAATTTAAATTTCGGTTTTAAGGCACAGGTAATATCAAACTTGTTTCACTTTATAATACTTTGCAAAATTACTCTAAATTCTATCACATACATCCCTCTCTTTCTCTCTGTTATAGCGAGAGGCAGACACAAAAACACTTACATTATAAAAAAATTTACAAAGAATCGCCTTTACTTCCCTATGATGGAAAAAATGTGAGAAACGTATCTATGGTCGTCTATGGTTGAAAAAATTTAATAAATGTGCTTTATGTTTAAGTATCTTAACAGACGCCAAAAACCCCCATCAACATTCAATATCTAATTTTAAAAAGATAAAAGATTAAAGACCAAATTTTTCATCAACATCAATTACCATAAACGCAGAGACGGGGGTCTCGTCGGGTATCTTCTGGTTGGGCATCACATAGGACTCCATATCGAGGGTACCATCTGCACCCTCCCCCACCACCACTTTATAGAAGTGTGTGGGCACCGCCACCGAGTTAGCCCCGATCACTTGATATCTGACATAGCTTTTGCCATCTATGTCCTTTCTGAAAAGAAGGTTTTATTTACACACATAAAAAACACAATACAATTTATTGATGAAATTACAAATGTATAATGTATATTATTTGTATGCTAGATATAAGGCTAAATGTGAGAAAGAACAATGTCCGAGAATGAGAGCAATTATATACCACATTTATAGCAAATAAATAAATGAAATGAAAAGAAATTAATGTAATACAATCGAACCTATATTTATTCAAGTGTTAGATTAATGGATAATTTGGTGTTCACTTTAACTTATTATTTAATTTTATTTCAAAATTGACACAAATTTTTAGTATTGAGATAGTTTTCAAGACCTTATAGACCAATATTATATCAGCTTGATTTTTCATTTGCCGTTCTATTAATATGAATTGTTATAATTATTAAATAATAGCTAATCATACCTGGGAAGATACAATGGTCCTGTACAACAATACACATTGTCGTATACTTTGGTTAAATTCCTAACATGTTTCTCGAGACGGTTCCACGCATGTCTGTTGAAACCTTCACCTACCTGAAACATAATATTAAATACATACAACATATGTTTTTATTAAACTTTTTTGTGTGCTAATCTTAGTAATAGCTGATCCCATTTAAGTACAGTTTTCACGATATTGTCGCAAACTTCACTTAACTATTTGTTTATTTTATAAAAAATTATTCATAAATAAAAATGTTGTGACAATATAAGTAGAAGGACAAGAATGGGGAAATGATTTAGACGGTACAAAGTACAATTAATTGCACATTTAATAGGGTTTATCACCTGAGGTGCCATGTTTGTTAGATAAAATGTTTGTTCCACATGCTTTTGTGCTATCTTGTGGTTGCCCGCAGCCGCCATGTGACCCCGGTCGAACCCTGACCCTTTGTAGTCACTGTTCAGTGATCTGTAAGCATAAACAACTTACTAAGTGCTTAATTGTGCTTATGAATGTTTTAAAACAAAAATATTATTGATTGGTCCTTTACGTCATTTAAGTAAGACTTAGACATGCTCCACAATCTTCCTTGAACGCACATTAGCAGAAACTTAACTGCATAATGACACATCAGTGTCCTTTAAGCCTCAGCCCAAGATGGTCCACTCAGAAATGAATCGTATAAAAACTAGAACATCAATATCAACCTCCAGTCATAAATAAATTTGTACTGCTGTTATAGTCAACATTAATGTAAATTTATATTATTGATATTATTTGTCATGTAATTCGAATGTTTTCGTTTTATTTATGTTTTTGGTATAATTTTTAGGTTTTTTTTTGTATGGCTGGCCACAGGGGAGCAACACTGATTTCTCCCACCTAGGGGGTAGGGGTGGCTGTAAACTTCTCAGTCCCGATTCTGAGATAGCATCAGCTGAGCCACCTCCATTCGCAATGTATTTTTTTTCAAGTGTATAAATCTAATATGTATTTGTTTTTTACTGTGGCAATAAATCCTTATTTCATTACTATTTGTATATAATTACCTAAAGAAAGGGTGAATACTTTCATCCGGCATAAAGTCACACTTGCTCCTATCAACCTGATCGTTCTTCATGATGTGGTGTTTAGTCAAATGCTCAAACACCCAATGTGGTACCCTCGTTCTACGATCGTATGACAAGACATAGTCATCATACGATCTAACATTGTCCAATCCAGGAAAACCATACTTCATTATTTGTGACACCTGTAGACAGTTTATTATAACATAGTTTATTAACATATTGGATGCCGTCGTCACCAGTGATAGACACTAATATTTTTGTCAAGTTTTAAAATTTTTATATGTTAATTACAAACCATACATTACCGCTGTAAATATGAAATAGTATATTTACAGTGGGATATTCGACTGTTTTCAAACGTTTGAGCTAACAAATTATAATGTGTAAAATTTGTCGAAATCGTAAATCAGCATGAACACATAAAAAACATATACTGGTGAACACCGGTGACCATCATGGCGTTCAATGTGTTAAATGGAAGTCCTACTGATGGCTTCAGAGTATATCTAGGATAAGGCTACAAAATAAACTGTTCTAGATTTGTATCTGTGAATGTTTGAGATGTGTTGAAGCTATGGTTGCCACCCCTATCATATAGTAAAGTATTATATGTATTATATGTGTAAAACTTCATAATTTCATTTTATTTCAAAATAGTAACTTTGCAAACGTTTCAACATATAGAAATAAATTAAGAAAAATAAATTGTACTTTATTTTGATACAATGTACTTTTTTCTCTTACCTTTAA
Source organism: Udranomia orcinus (assembly GCA_018247775.1). NCBI lineage: Eukaryota > Metazoa > Arthropoda > Insecta > Lepidoptera > Hesperiidae > Udranomia > Udranomia orcinus. Next base: position 10,661 of record DWGW01000273.1, read on the forward strand.
TAACTAATGTACTTTACTTTCAAGAAGATAAGGTGGTAACCCTAGTTGCTACGTCTGTTTGATGTTAATCACAAAAAATCGTTTTATACTTCGGAGCAATAAGAGAAACATACCCTATCTTTAGGCGTCCCGCTCTCAACGAAAGGCGCAGCAGCCGACACTGTCCCGAATATTGGCAGCGCCGGCATGCTCCTGAGGGTCTTCCCATCAACAACTACATTTCGTCTTTCCTCGTTCTCATTCTTGTTGTACACACCTACATAGTAACCAGTCAACCCCACAGCACTCAGTTGCGCCAAGTGCAACAGGCGCTTTGAGAACATTCTATTTGTATAGGTAATTTAATTCAAAAACTATTAGATAATTTTTAATTTTATAACCTGTGTAAATGTTATGAGATTGCCGACCTTTTGACACTTAGCCCTAAAACCTGACTATGACATTTCACCCAAGATTATGGAATAGTCTATCATAGATTATATACATACTGAGAGTCTCCGTGCACTGGATGTTTATATGCTTTTTATAAATTTGACATATTTATACAAATTGTACATATTATATGATAATAGTTTTATTATGGAAAAATTAATGATGTATACACATGAATTTTTTTTATAAAGTAGTAAAGCTTGACAATCTTTTAAACTTTTGCTCAATTAATTGAAAATAATTTCAATCATTTGTCAACTTGACATTGACTTCACAAGCAGACGGATTGACATTTGTGAAGATGTCAATATTATTTGATTTAAATTTAAACTTGATATTTTTGTGTAATGATATCTATTCATTTGTAAGGTTAATGGTGTAGATCGTGATAAATATATTTCTTGGAAACAAACTTTAATATAATCCAGTAACCATGACAAAAATTCTACTTCGAGCAAATCGTTTGATATCCTTCTGTAAATACAGTACCTCGCCGAAATCAGTGGCTACTACACAAATAAACGGGAGAGAGTTCCTCACAGACGAGTATACAAATATCACGCCAAAGATACTATCGTATTTAAATAAGAATTTGCATTTACAGAAAGACAATCCTTTATCACTGGTGAGGCAGCGTATCGTTAAATATTTCTAGTCGTCTTGCACGCACAGAGGCAATCCAACATTTAGTGTGTACGATAATCTCTCGCCAGTCGTCACCGTCAAGCAGAATTTCGATGACCTCCTGATTCCCGAAGATCATCCAAGTAGAGCGAAATCTGACTGTTATTACATCAATAATTCCACCCTACTCCGAGCTCATATGACTGCACATCAAAGTGAACTCCTACGGGCTGGCCTAGACAACTTCTTGATGATAGGAGATGTTTATAGGCGAGATGAGATCGATTCCACGCATTTTCCAGTATTTCATCAAGTAAGTTAAAAAAATGAAATTATTTATGAAATATTTATTTTTATCTATTAAGATCTATCAATAAGATAAATGAAATAGTATGCGACAGGTTTTTTATTTGTAAAAAGTATGTTAGAATATTTTTGATATTTGTAGTGGCTTTGAGAATACTTGAAGCCATTTAATAATATTATTTACTAAACTTTTCCAATATTTTTAGGTGGATGCAGTGAGATCGCAGCGAAAGGAACAGCTGTTTGAAGGCCACGCCGATTTAAACATATTTGAATCCACATTTGATCCTAGTAATCCCCATGCTTTCAGCAATTCAATAGCTGATCCGACTAAGCAGAGCTGTCATACTTTAGAGGCGACTAAGCTCATGGAGGCACAACTAAAGAATCATCTACTAGGTCTCGTCAAGGCCCTGTTTGGAACTGAGATAAAACACAGATGGGTTGAAGCCTATTTCCCATTTACCCACCCTTCATGGGAGCTAGAAATTTTCTATGAAGACAACTGGATGGAGGTGTTGGGCTGTGGCATAGTTAGAAATGAAATATTAGCAAATGCGGGTCCAAACAATTCTATCGCTTATGCATTCGGCCTAGGATTGGAAAGATTGGCAATGGCATTATACAAAATTCCAGATATAAGATTGATGTGGAGCAACGATTCCGGATTCCTGACGCAATTCCAAAACAAGGAGCTCAACGCAAAGATCACTTACAAACCAGTATCTAACTACCCACAGTGCACTAACGATTTATCTTTCTGGTTACCCCCAAATCTGACAATAGACAATTTCACAGACAACGACTTCTATGATTTAGTCAGGGATATTGGTGGAGATATAATCGAACAGGTCAGTATTTAACTATTTACCAAAATATTATTTCCTTTCTAATCGGCAATTAATTAAACATTGTCTTAAAACTTATGACAATGACCTAAACTTTTGGTTTACTTAAAATTTCCCAATATTCAATTCTGTCATATTGCAGAAAAAATACATTGTTGTTGAATAACATTAGCACTTTGTAAGTCTAGTTTTATATAGATTAAACCTAATTGTTCTATACAAAAAACTTATACATGGACTTCATGCAAAATTTACTCAGTACAAAATTTAATTAGCAACTCCTCTGCTCTACAGATTCAATTATTATAAATTGTATATTATAATTTTATTTCCAGGTAAAAGTTAAGGACAAATTTGTGCATCCCAAGACGAAGAAACACAGTTTATGTTACAGAATTGTTTACAGACATCTAGAGAGGACACTTACGCAAGCAGAAGTGAATGAAGTACACAAGGAAATTGAAAAAGCAGCTGTGAATGCATTTAATGTTGTTATTAGATAGAAGCGCCTCCAAGAAACTATATTCATTTTAAGAGAACTGCCACATCTTAGATATACATGATCAAGAGTTCCAAACCAATGGCATAGAGCATTGGTTCCCAACCTGTGGGCCGCGGTCCCATACGCATCTATATTACTTGGGGAGCATTAACAAAATTAAATAATTTACCTGCGCCAAACATCTCGTAATTATTACGCTTACTGAGCGCGGCAAACGAGCGTCAGTGGACATCACCCGAGACTGACTGAAATGTGCTAATGATGGTATATCAAAATATAATGCTGTCAGACAATTGCACCTTTTTTCACTCAGGGGTCTTTGGTATTATCCTTGACTTCCTATATCATAAAGCCCTGGGACTCGCATTGGGCAGCGTGGCTGGAGTACTCCAGACCTTGGCTTACTTGCTCTTTGACTCCTCGTAACGAGAATGGAGCAAGACTATGCTATGGTCTAGGTCTTCCCCCGGACAGATGCCCAGCAATGGGACTCTAGCTTATTGGTAGCTTTTGTGATAGCACGCTTAGCTATTACTGCAGCTTGTCTCAATAACGTTGAAGCTAGTTAAGATTTGGATCAGACAGTTAATGAGATATGATATGAGATACTTACTACCGTCTGCACGTTAAGTTTGTTGACATTATTGGAAGCGGTTGTTAAAGTTTATCGAAGCGGTCTATAAGTCATTTAACCAGAAGCAGTTGTACCTAAAATTAGGCATTCCTTAAGAATAACAGTGCACAAAATACTACAAAAACTCAACTTACGTAGTAATTTATTTGTGTTACAAATTAATAAATTTCCTTTTCACTCATACACATAACACGGTGACATACATCGAACATCGTTATATCTGTCATTGTATTTAATTATTTTGACAACGAAACACAAACAACTCCTCCCAATTGGACTAACGAATAAGGTTTGAACGTTTCCTCGAGAGCCTATTCAATCAATCTCTAACTAAACTAGTTAAATATATTGGACACGGTAGTTAAAAACATGTGGAATGTCGCAAACGCAACACGTGATTAGGCTGTGTATCAAAACATTGGTTAAGCTGTTCTCACACTAGGAAAGGCGATATAACGGATAAAACTTTATTAGTATATAAATGTATGACTGAACTTGAAGTTATGGACGATGAAAACTACCTATAGTAATTTTTCAATTTAGTATAATTTATTAACGCTACCCTTTGATTTTCCTTCGTGTAAGGTTTTATCTATTTTATATGATACTGATAAAATACCATCTACCTAAAGCTTAAAATACATTTGAACGTATTCAAGAATCTTCTAGAATAACCAGATCATAACTTTTTAAATCTTTAATTGTTTAATATATAGGTTCAAATAATTTAATTTTCGCATTTACAAATATTGATTACTATAACAATATTAGAAACTATCGAATTGATTCGCCCAGCAGTACATGCAAAAAAACGTTATACCTAATAGAGTCACTGGAAACATTCGATTTGTCACTGAAAAAGCTTTATTTCTCTCTATTGCTAAATCTCAACTCACTCAACGTTACCTAGTGTGAACCCACACTAACCGTCGCGGTCGCTCGACCTTCGATCGCACTTCACTCCGCGCACATCGAGTATTATTGTTAAAGCGGCTGTTTGCTTAATTTTATGTTTACTTTTATTTTTTTCACATTTGGAAGCACGAGCATCGGATACTCCGAACACTTGTGAATCATAACACTTCAGCGCTCCGATGAATTCGGGCCACTCCAAATATTGATGTAGTACTCTATAGTTTGTCTCTGTATCCTTGGCCGGTATTTAGTTGGGTAATGTGTTTAGGTGTTCAGTTAGTTAAGTTTATCTTTTCCTATCATAGGAATTCATATTTCATTCGCAAGTGAAGGGATCTTTTTCCCATCGAAAAAAAAAATCTTGACATATATATTATATTTTTTTTGCGTTTCATTTTAATAGGTTAATTTAAAACGAAAATTTATGGGATGTAATATTTATTTTTCTTATTTGTTTTTGTCAAATCATTTTCAAAAATAGCAACTGATTGAGTATTTAAAATATGTAATTGAGCGCTAAGGAAAGATTTTTTACCATTACCTATAGGAATATTTTATACATTTAGTATTTTAACAGTGGGGAAAATTGTTAAACCTTTAAATAGCCATAAATGACATACATAAAAATTGTAAAGGACTCATAACCTATTTTAAGTGATGAGTTATTTAAATTCCTCATTTGAATCATCTTTACTTCGTGAATCACAAGTGTTTCACCGAAAGTATTTGACATAGTAATTAACTTTGCATATATTGTAGTTAGTACTTCTGATTCTCACCTTAGATTTATAATTGAAAATGGCTGTATTATTAGTATTACTCATTATACTCCAATGCAGCCGAATTATTTTAAGTTAAATCTCAATGACATAATAGACTGTTTTTGCATAAAAAGTGCATTTCTATTTCCGAATTGTTCCCGTTACTAAGTACTTAAACGTTTCCAATAAATATTTTTTACGATTATTATTTTGTACTAAAAGTAACCAGCACAATCTGCAACAAGAAGATATTATAAAATGAGTCCTATTTTCTTGTGTTAAAATATTTGATACATTACATGCCCATATCATCACAGTCGATGATAACTGTAATGATATGGGCAGATAAAAAAAATTAAAAAGTCTGTTATAAAAATAGTCTTAGAAATATAGTTAAATCCTAATTTTCTTTAATCGCTCTTTTCAGATGAACCAACAGTGCAAAGTGTGCGGCGAGCCCGCAGCAGGCTTCCATTTCGGCGCCTTCACCTGTGAAGGCTGTAAGGTAAACATCGCACTATGTTTTTATCGTATGAATACACTAATATTCAATTTACTGTACGAGTCAATTCATTATTGCAAGTGGAAAAAAGGTATTTTCTTTAAGCTTTTCTCTAGGATTGAGCGATATATGTTGCTTTGATTTTTCTTCATATCAAAATCTCAAATAGAAACTTAGTAATAACTACTTAACTTAGCAATAACTTAAATAGCAATTTAATGCTTATTCAAAATAGTTATTTTTTGCAACTATCATATAAACATTATTATTAATGAAAATTAGATTTTTTTAATACTTTAATTTTTTCCACTAGAACTTATTTCACTTATTTCTCTGACTTAGCTTGAAAATATATCATTACAGTACCTGTGCCTAAAACATGGAGATCATTCTCGTTTAGATTGATCTCCTGGGTCTGAAGTCTATTGAGTATTAATTATTACGTAGAAAATTATCAGGCATACATACATTATATACATAAACTATAAATTTGCCTTATTTAATATAGAATGCGTGTGGATAATTTTTCGCCTATTTGATATATTACGTTTATTTGATAAAACTCT
>DWGW01000274.1:0-16742 GCA_018247775.1 Udranomia orcinus
TAGATCCTCTCACTGGTCCAATGATGGCAATTTGCTGCTCAAATATAAATATATGTATAAAAAACAAACCGTTACTTGGAAAGTATTTTGCTTATAAAATTAGTTGAACAAATGAATATGGTGTGCAATTACTAAAAACTCGTTTTCGAGAAACATAAGCGGTCCAATCAAAGAACTGGTCCAATGATCGCAACCTTACCCTAATAGTAGGCAGGTGTAGGTAAATCTTATTAGAATTAAGACACTGGGATAAGACACTAGATACTGGGATGGCACATTAATTAGGATAGAACATTAAAAGCAAGGTATTTACTCATCGACTATGATTAAAGTTTAGATACACTCGGAGTTTCTGGGTACCCCCACATAGCACAGGAAGACCGTGTAAAGGATTTTAGTGGGTGAAAATACCACATATCACGGTATCGGGTATCTTTGTGAGATTTTCCACGCGTATAGACAGAGTGTATGGACCTAAAGTACATAATAGTTAGAAGGTATGTTTTCATTTTGAAAGTTTTGGTCTCTCGTAGTTCGACTCCGGAGGCGTCCATATTTATGCCTTATATATATATTAGGTACAATAATAAGTTTCGTGTCGACACCAAATCGAATTTTAATCCTTCTAGGGTTGATTAAAGCAGCAGCAATGTTGAACCGCATGATGTTTTGCAACTCATTCTTATTTTAATAAAATCACCATCATTAAAGTCCATTAATGTCCCTACCTACCTACCAACGTACCTACCAACGACGTAGGAAACTACGTACCTACCTACTATCGATGACAAATTCCATAGATACTGGTCAGAATTCTCCCTGTAGGTACCTATACCTACATAGCTCTGAAAGTTTAGTATCTAAGACCACTTTTCTATTAACACTACGATTGCGCAAAAACTATTGAAACTTAAATAAAATAATAAGGAAAAAGCTCCAAAAAAGTAAGTGTCTTTGTCATTATTTTAAAGTGTCTAGTGGGAGTCTAGGCAGTAAAATGTTGATGTATTTTTAGATCTACTGAAAGTTGCAGTGAAAGGAAAATATAACTTTATAGCGAAAATTAAGGCTCACCTATGTAGATATACGAGCGTTATCTACATAGTATCTCGTGTAATAGCGTTTAGGTATATATCACTTTGCCTGAAGCTGGACCTTCCTAAGAGGCAGAGCCGAATTTGCAAATCTTGGCGCAACGAAGGAGTCCGTTTATTCGTTGTTTCGTGTCACGTGCCACATACCTAATTATTTTCTGAATAGTTGAAAAAAATATTCCATCACAAATATTGTTCTTCAATATGTTTGTATTTTTTTATCTTCATCGTGGGGCCTCTTTAATGTGTAGGAGGCTCCCGAAGCAATAGTTGCGCCTTTTTTTATCGGCAGGAAATCCCAACGGATACCCTACCGCCACAGGACCAGCAGCAGGATTATGTGGGACTCGAACCCACTAAAACCTGACGGTGTCACCATTTTCGGAGCATACATAGCTATAGTTACTATAACCCTAACTGCTAACGATGCAAACGTATCATAATCACAAACACCAACTCGAAAGATTTTTTTAAACTGGCTCAAAACTCTTTGATGATGCCTAATGACCGGGGCTCGTGGCCACCCAGAACAATTTGCTCTGTCAAGCCCGTCCAAGCTCCAAGCTACTAAACTCTGTGAAGGCTTGAAGGAACCTTGTGAATCTTGAAAGTTGGTATTTTCATGCTTAATTTAAATTATCGGCGCATGGGGTAGGTGATCTCTTTGTAAGTACTACGTTTTCCGGCTACTACACCAATGATACTTTCGGTACTTCTCTTTGCTATCTAATGTTTGGAGCCACGTGACCGAAACATTTTCGGGGGATTTTTAACAGTATGGATAGGTATTAGGTTCCGAGAATCAGAAAAACGCTCGAAATTATGTAACTTTAAGTCATTTACGATCTATAGAAGCCCTACAATAAGCATGTTTATACCTATAATACCTATGGATATAATTCAGTATACATATTCAAGGTATAAAAGTTACAGACAACCATTGTCTCACAGTCGCCCTCTATAATGATCAGAGATCAAAAATGATAAAGAACGTTGTATGGAGGTAATTATTAAACACACAAGTATAGGTACTGTTCTATTTGTTTTTAAGTACTACAACATATAGGTTCGGACAACAGCAATTAATACGGCAGGCAGATCAATCGGTTGTCGAACGCTGCGCTCTGAACTAGTTTCCTCAGTGGTACAAGGCAAAGGCGGAAGCGATTTTTATTACAGGATAAAAATGTGATGTTAAGCAAATTGTCTAATAAACAAGTGTCTAATTTCTTATCTTCTGAGTGATCGATACGCAAGATAAAGGAAGAAGTGGTTTTTATTAAAGATCCAAATTTTATCCTATTATGTCCAATCCAATCTTACCTACTAAGTGACCTATACAGGGTACCTAATATTACAAGAATTAGACAAGAGTATAGATACCTAAATAATATTTTGTACCTACTCTATTTACAATAGGTAATGCTAACTATTTGCCGAAGTGTGTTATGTAGAGGTTTACTCAACGATCACGCATGCCTATATCCAAAAAAACATCTACCTTTCTACCGTTTGTCCTCGCTGTAGATCTATGTGCTCATTTTTTTATTATATTTGTTGTAATTTTGATAGGAGATGTAGGGAAATACCTTGGTATATAATAGCGTATGTAGTCATATACATCTACAGTGTACATGTAATCAAAATATACATGTAATCAAAATACAGATTCTAAATGATGTTCGTACTCCTTTTCAACCAACTATCGACTTCCTATTTCAATAGGTGTTGATTTTTACACAGATAAGATACTATAGTAAGCAACAGTAATGATAGAAAACAATTCGATTCAAATATTTAAAAATCCATTCATTTATTGACATGTAAGACCAACAAAAATCATTTTTCAATGCTTTAAAAAATGTTTTTTAAAAAATATTTTAGTAAATAAGATTGAAAAAAATAAACTATTGTAAAGAAATACAAGATATTAAACAAAATTAAAAGCCGTGTTTCGTATTATCCATGGTAGATTCTCAACTTAATATGACGTATACATTACAAAACAACAACTTTACGAAAAATCGCTTATTTTTCATATCTCAGGCCACACGCCCAGTAATCGCTCGGGGCTGATTGATGAAGCGCCCCGCGGCCCGCACTCCCCGCCCGCCGTTTAGAGTTGAGTGATCCATGGCTATGAGATCTATTACCCGTGCTCACTGCTTTTATTTCACACATTATTGAGTGCCAACTCGTTACCCTCGCCCCCGACCGCCGGATAAATATGTTTTCGGGGTAATATAGATAATAGGTAGATATCTACTCACTTTTTGTCGTTATGTGCGAATTAATTGCGTAATATATGGAGGTCCACCTTAGAAAACATTTTTCATGTCATTCATTTGAATTTAGAATTTAGAGAGACTCTCGCATCAGAATTTATCAATGTCTCAAACTAACTTTTGCAGTTTTAATAAATATCTTTATAACAATGAATACCTTCGTTTTTATCGATTTCGTAGCAGACAATTCAATGTTTTGTGTTGTTGTTCCTAAGAAACAACACACACACAACGTCCAATTCCTTAGCCTTCTGACCCAAAATTCTTTACAAGTATTAAGGCAAAAACTTATAAAGCCTTTATCCAAAATTAATCTTAAAATAAAATAAACATGTTTCTCATGATCTGAAATTAAATATATCAATCATGAAAGATAATCCGAATGTCATAAGTATTGTTATTGATTACTTTTGTTTTGTTTTCTGTTATAAATGTAGATGGCGTTATGATTGCGCACGGAATCGATCTATCGAGCATTTTAGTATTACGTTGCGCCGTTAGATGACGCTACTATAAACTAACAAAATGAATAATATAATTTAAATTTCTTGTATTATTATGCATTTTAATACATCGAAACGATATAAGGAAATATTCTATACTAAAATCTTTTTGTGCTGCATTAATAAAATAGTCTTAAATGACAGTAATTCAACAATAGTTCACTTTTCCTATTGAAATTACTTCCTATATCTACTAAGAATACTACTAAATCTTTAAATTAGAAAATATAAGAACATTAAATATCGTGTGAGTAAATAAAAAAAACATTATAAAACATCAAACAAAATTGACAAACATAAATGGTTACTTAATGTTAATATAAGTAAAGTATAAAAACAGTCATCAGTAAATGTTGCAAGCCAAGCATTCCCTCCGCCCCAACCCTCGAGACAATGATAAATTAACAATATTATTGAACTGGGACTTGTCGAGAAAATTAAATTAGTCAAACGCTGTGCTTATTGCTCTCTTTATTGCTCTGTAACGCTACGCCGTGCTCAATTATAGAAACTCTGTGGAACATCTTGACATTTTTACACGTGTCCCGTACTTTCTTAGCGCGGTTTTTGTTTTGTATATGGAGTTTAGAGACTAAAGGGGTTTACGGCAGCGCGGTGCTTGTGGGCTACGACTACGACTGAACTAGGCTAACTATACGACGACGACGAAAAAAAAAAGTCAGAAGATATTAATTTAGACGTTGACCGAGACGAAAGAAAGCAATTAAAAGTTTAAAGATTTTTAATGAACATGCAAACACAACATTGATGTACGATCCCTTCCAAAAGCACGGCGCCCGTACTAGCACGGAGCAGTTCCTACTCTTGCTATAGGTGTACTACTTGCTTTGAATTAAATTCACCATTCGTACACTAGCGCTAATATGGCGAGTTTTGGAACCTCGTATACTAAACCTGTTTAGCATACAGTGGGACACTTTTTTATTTTTTACCTTGTCAACCATATCCAAGAGTCGTCACACTTTAATTGTTTTACCATAGTACACGTATACCATACTCTGTTGCCGGATTTAACTTTTTGCATCATCTAATGAAGGACTTATTATTCATTACTCGCAAGTATGATGAGAACTTTATTGCTTTCTGGCAGTTACTTATGCTAACTTTAATGTGGGTGCCTATCTACCGTCTCGGTCTGCTAAGTTTGGGTACCTACTATAGTTACGACAAACATTCTCATGGTTCCAGAAGCATACGGGAAAAGACGACCGCTAATAAACTGTTATAGAAGATATGTAGGTTTTAAATATTCATAGTTATAATAATAGGACAAGGTAGGTACCCATTCTTAAGATGTTATTTGCATCCAAGTTTTATTTAAATTTGCATTTATTAGGTATTAGGTAGTAGTGTACCTATTATAGGTAACTGATAAACCGACTGGATCTGAACTGATTAGACACGTTATTACCAATTTATTTCATTATACGTAGACATAGGCGTGATATGTCTAATAATTTGTAAGTATACACAAACATAAAAAATAGAACAATTTTAAAGTTCGCAATATGCTGCTACAATGGTAGTTGGATTCTATCATAATTTAATTCCATTAAATTGCCAGAGGTTCTCAAAGTCATGATAAAAAATAAAAGTCAAGTATTTATGACAATACCGATTTAATGTAAAACGTTAGCATAATATATTATACACTGTATGTATCAATGAAGTGATGTGGTGCATTCCTCTTAATAAACCTAGTTCGTTCAATTCGGGTTGAAAGTCACTGTTGGCCAACAGTGGGTTAAATAAATGCTATTTATGTTTCGCTCGTTGAACATCGGTAACCGATGCCTCGTGGTACATGACTAGTTAGTTTAGGGGGACGTGACGATGGGCACAGTTTGTTCGCGGGGCTGCTCCGACTTGGTCGGTTCTGGTTGCTTGGCGGGGCCGGTCTTCGTTATGGGCACGATCCTCTCGCCTGGGTTAGCTGGTTGACGTTTCGGTGCCGTTATGGTAAGAACTCCGTCCGAGGACAGGGTGCTGACGAGGTCGGCGACGTCGTAGCCAGAGGGCAGGATGTATCTGCGGGTGAACTGGCGCGAGATGAAGCCGTGTTCGTCCTGTTTCTCCTCATGCTTGCCCTCCACTTGAACGGAGTTGTTGGCGGCCTTCACCGTGATCTCTTCCGGGGAGAATTGCTGTACGTCTAAGATGACCTGGAAATTAAGATATGGCACTCGTGAAACACAATGTTACACTATAAACATATTTCGGTTAGAACCTCTGAATATCGGGTTGCTGCTACGATATTTACTTAAATTGTATTTTTGTTAAAAATCAGAAAAATTTCAACTTTACCAATTGTATACAATTTTTCTTTTATCAATCATCCACTCGGTTACTTATTAATTTTCGCAAACAAATAAACACATGTTTTCTCTGACAAAAATATATTATATTTTTATTTACTCCGTACTTGGTAGTATATTACATATTATATTCATATACTTGAGTCCTAAAACTAAATTAGTTAATTAATTTGCAATTGATTTCTTACCTCAAACTTTTCCTTGGTGAGGTTGATAGTAGAGGAAGACTCCTGCCTTGCGAGGTTGGTTCTCCAAGGCCTGAAGTAGGAGTTACGGAAGAGGGAGGTAGAGGGCACCGTGGAGAGCAGGTCATCCCGGCGGAGGCCCATACCGAAGTGCTGGTCCAGAAGCCTCGAGGGCCTGTCCCAGTCATCCCACCAGTCGCGGAACATCATAGGGACTATCGACATCTGGAATTCAATAATTAATAGTATGATCAGTAATAATCCCAGTTTGATATAGTCTAGTAAGAAAAATCAATTACCTAATATCTTTAAAATCGAAATCGCAACGAAAGTTATGCCACCATGGAAGTTCTATTATTCATAGTAGGTATATCTTCTCTGAAGGTAGCAGGAATAGGTACTACAAGTAAGTATAAAACGAACATTGGGAATTGATGATAGGTAGAGTCCGGTAGAGCGCTTTAAACAACGGATATTTTACAAATGAATAACAATAATCTGATGACGATTTGCATTCTGTTATAATACATACACTGTATTCTATTCTCACATATAAACAGTTAATATGGGTTTGACGTCACCATATGTAATAGGCACAAGGAATAAATATATAGATAAGGTAAAGCGGTATAATCAGGTTGCAGAGCAAATGCTCAACTACTAAAAACTACAACATTTAACAATCTTGTAATTCATAACATTGGGTAAAAACATAAACATATAATGTTATTTACATCGACCAATCTGAGGGACAATCGTTTTACCCAAAACTCTTCTAAGTGGGATGCGTTGATCATACTGAAAGCAAAACATAGCTCATAAAACTGTCGGCCATAGAGCGCAAAAATAACTCATCAACAATGCTTGCAATTCGTATCGTTTATGCTATTTTGTAGCTATACGTTTATTTTTGGCGGTTACGATCCATCGTCCGTCAACACAAATACTTTGTTTATTGAACGCACCGCGAATTCTACAAGAATTTCGTATTACATTTTCAATTAGAATAGATAGCTGGATAGAAGTCTTTCGATGTTTCAGGGTACCCATACAAGCATAGGTCATAGTCATACATAGCAAGGTCACCGAGGGTATTTGTGATTGAAAATTCCGCATAACATATCGCTAACACGATATTGGATACCGTTGAAAGGTTTTCCCCTAATAATTAATATGTTTTAACACGTTTGTCAAACAATTAACAATAAATAATTGTAATTTCGTTCCATTTTAGTGAAAAAGAAACATGTACGTGGATAGTAGATAGTATCATTATTCTTTAATAATTTTCGTAAATTAGTACCATATTTCCGCACAAAATGCACATTTTGTTTTTGTGAAATCTATATTCTGTATTATTATCATAGTTATTCAAGTTCATCACGCTGTTTATGCACGTCTAGATTGCACTATACAAAAATGTTTGTATTTATACATGTAGGTACTTAATTTTTTAGTCTCAGGCTTTATAATTCTATCAACGTCATAGCTTTTTCGTACTACAAGACTAACTGAAAGTCCACTATGTACCTATCGACTAACTGAAGGTCCTCTACGCATCTAACTACTAGCTATTGCGCATTCTTGTCCAGAGAAGATTGCAACACCTTCTTTCTTCTCTTTCTATTCTCATTTTTCTCCTATACCGCCTTCATTGTTTGCACCTCCTTAAGGTTGACTGGTAGATAATGCTTTTTAGCGTTAAGTCCGCCTTTTGTACCACTTCAGTGTTGGTCAATAAAGAATAAATAAACACCTTTCATTACCAACAGTTATCAGCCCTCGGATCGCTTTACCACTAGACTCAACTAAAAAGTATTTGTAGGTATATCAAAAACCGAGTACACAGTAACTGAATTCAGTCGATTCCACGGTCGCAATGAAGAAATTCCGAGCACAACAAAGTATAGACAAGAAACAAGATAAGTATACAAAATATTGTTCTGGAACGATTCCACGAATGATTCACCTGGGAACGTGTTGGAACCGTTTTAGATCTGATGCAACTGACCGAGAGAAATTTGTTCACGCTATGAATGCTATGTGACGACTTTTATAACACTTCTCATCTAAGCTTCTCAAATATATTTTAGGCGACCTATTTGCGGGAATTGACTCACATGTTTATGCATGTTGACCTAAAAATAAAATGTTTCTTATTGTTTAATAAATTTTTGATATAAAAAAATAAATCTTTTCTATTCAAAAAGTAACAAGTAATTTAATTATATATCTTTTCTGTTATCCTCTCCTCTTTACTGAAGTCATTAATTTGTTATTTCGTTAAAAGTAGGCACGCACACACAATTGTGCATACAATTACTATAAATATATAAACAAACAAATTCACGCATAAACTATACATGACAAAATGAAAACAAATACTGAACAATAAAGAAAATTATAATAACGAATAACATGTGCGACATAGAAACTTTTTTAAAAATCTTATTCAATGCTCGGTAGTTAACCATCTTTGCGCATATAACGAAAATAAAAAAAATTAAGACTTCATTATAATAATTTCACTTTTAAAAACATAAGCAGATTCAACGAAAAGTATTCACTATTATACCCTATAATAGTTTGCGATTATCAAATTAAAAAAAATGTAATTAAAAACAAAAAGATATTATTGATGATAACCGAATAAAAAAAACAAATTAATAGACAACGTACCTTTGAAGAAGAGTTAGTTCGTTGCAGGCGCGCGCTGCGATGTGCTCGTAAGACTACGGTAGCCACGATACGAGGCTGATTTAAATATACATTGGGCCAATCGGCCCACACCAGCTGACTCAACGAGAGGCACCTTGAACTTGGTGGATGTAGGAGCACCATTATTCTGGAAATTGCGGAACTAAAAATGGAAAAGATTCATCGTTTCATACGTGTATCCGTAGCATGATTTCTTGTACCGATGCGGTGACCAACTATTTCTCTATACAAGATAATAAAATGTCCTTTCTAATCGTATTCAGATGTTAAGCTTAGACGAAATTCAGTGGCGGATTTATCAGCAGGCTAAGTAGGGCGGTATATTCTAGGAACGGTTATTGGTCAATTTTTTTTATCTTACTTTTGTATTAAAGAAGAGTATTTTGTAATTTATGCATTTTTGTGACAAAAACAAATGTTAATATTATATTATTATTATTGCAAATTTTCTGACAAAAATAAATGTGAATAATTACATTTTATAAATAATAATATAGTTGTGACAGTCAACTACGGTATCGAATTGCAGATATCAGTAGGGGGACGAAATTTCAAGGCTATTCAAATTTCAAAATATAATTTTAAACGTATAATTTGCCTGCCGTTAGTCGGCTATTCCGTTCAATTTAATTTCGCCAATGACCAAAATAATAATTGTTGTTGAATCTGGGTAATTCTGATTTAAATCGAAGTATAAGACGTCTATTTTCTCTGTATTTCGTTATCTATTGACACAACATGACATGTCCTACCAGTGATAGTAGAGCTTATAGATACATAGATTTAGATAGAAGGGGTACCTGAAGACATTGGCTAATAGTAACTTCAGGAACCATAGGTAATAGGAATGTCTGGAATGCTAAGAGGTCTGTTGAAACTTTGTAACACATGCCTAACACGTTCCATTAAATTTGATCTGACCCAACACAGGAGCCCAAAAAGGTTGGTCACCCGAAAACGATGCAGCTGAAGTGACTGAAAAATTACGTATGGCATAAAAATCTGTGGGTGTCTTTCGAGAATAAATATTTCTAGATAAGTAGGAGGAGTGAGACTCTGTTTATTGTTAAACAAATTCCAACCAACGTCATGAATCATGACGATACCGTACACGAAGCTGATTGTAACGCCGTGTAAAAATAGACGGCAATATCTATTCATCGACTGATGCTATTTTTGTAGAATTAGGAGCAATACGTAATACTCGTAAATGGTTTTAATCATTTACTATTAATAAATCAAATAGTGCCCTATAATTTCCTGTATGACGACCGACCTACGCTTCAATGCTTTCCAAGCCGGACTGTCAATAAATGATAGGTAGGAGATGAGGAGAGTTTTAATTTTTCAATTGTTCTTTTCAGCCTTAGTTTTTTGTTGTGCTTTTGTCTGTTTTGTCCGAATTTAAGTTTATAGATTATGATTAAACCAGCAAGAAATGTATAAATAATGGAATGGGAAAAACAAATCTACTCTTGTGATATTTTTATCGTATGATGAATAAGGTAATTTTGAATGAATGTGAGAGATAAACATTTTAATGCTACTTTGCTACCATGGACTTTTTTACGCAGCAACCCTATAAAGTGCCTCGTTCCAGATCTCCCCTTATTGCCAGAAAGAAAGGCTCGTTAACGAACAACCGGTCTGTCAGATTTTTCAACATACGAATTACGAATACGAAAATCGCCAAGAGCGCCGTCTGTGGATAATAGTTGGGACCGGCTGCTCAACATAATCTTTTATCTTTATCTTTTGATTATGCCTTAAGCCTTGTCCTCATAGATTTAGAATTCTCCTAGAAGTAAGAGAAACAATGACAATTTATTTTGTGGTTTCATAAATGTTATGTTATCTATGCCAAAAATATGTTTTTAAATTACAAGAATCCACAACAAAATAGTTTTTCCTGTCACACAATGCTCCATTTATCAATGTCATATTTACGTCACTTAAAATTGTCACTGCATTGGACACTTCTGTCAAGACAAACTTTTATGATAGAACTGAGAGATTATCTAAAAAAATACGTTTTCAGATATCTATTGAATCAATTATTATCAGTTTATTAACTTAAAGATTATTAAAATGAAACTTAGCCCATCTACAGTTGATTTGCTAAAAGGCATACCAAAAGGTTAATACCATCAAGTGCTATGTTCGAAAAGCCGACAATAGATTAATCAACAGCTATCGATTAATGTACTATTGAGCGGTATCGTAGTGTCCGTATTGCCCAATGTGTCCGGCTAGAGGGGAAGGATTGCGTGGTTAGGAAGTGGGCTCGCCGCGAAATCGCGTGTAAATCGAGAATCATACGCTCGCGAGCCGGTGCGCGCTGGCTGTCATCATGCTGTACATGCTACAACATCGATGGACCGGCATTTGGCTGCTCATCTTCGCACTAAACTTCCTCAGTCTGTTTCTGTATGGGTTCTTCCCACTGAAGTATCACTCAGGCAGACTTGCGCATATTAGAGATTTACCAAACTACATAGATGGTATCAGGTATGTTTACATTCAAATTTGGTTAGTAAACGTTAAGTACATTACGGATTTAATCATGTTTACAATGATTTAATAATGTATAAAAATCTATATATTTAATGAATTGGACAAATAATATAAAAAAAAAAAGTTCCAAAATATTTTTGCTAAAATTGACATCAAACACATTAATCTCTATAATTAAAAAGTTACATAAATATACACAATATGTATCTTGATTTTTTCAATTATATTTAGTACAATAATATACTATCTCTATAAAATAAGAAGTCACATATAATTTACATTGAATTTTATTTGATTCGTAATAGTAATCCTATTTTGTATATAGTGATGACTTACTGTCAGTCTTTGCGAGTCCACTGCTGGACATTGTGATCAGTTTGATACTACTCACAAAGTTGCACACACAAACTGAATCTATCTCATTCTCATATCTATCTCATACAACTCATTTTAGTGTTGATGGACAAGCAATATACAATCCAGGAGAAAACTCTGTGATATTAATGGTGATAGATGGACTCCGGTATGACTTTGTTAGAGACGACCTCATGCCATTTACTGGTGAAATTGTGAAGAACAAATCAGCCTGTATATATGTTTGTGTGGCTGATGCACCGACAGTGACTATGCCGCGAATAAAGGTATGTTGATAAGGTATTATTAGACTATGACACTATACACTGTACACTCAGTGTCTTTGTATGAATACGAATGTCTCGAATCATGAAATTTATTGCAATACGATAATAAATGTCCCATCAGTGGCCGTGTGCCTTCCTTAGAAACGTGAACAATACAGAAATTAGTGTCTGACATTAATGTTGTAGCCTAAATCTAGCTTTAAGCCTTATGAATAATTCATATTGTTATATATTTTCTCACAATTGTTTTTGACATAATTATACACATGTTTAACACAGATAGAAATAAATAAATGTTATTATTGATTCTTAAAAATATTCAGTCACATTAGCTGTTTATTTTAAATGTATAAATCGAAATATGAAATGAAATTTCAAATACAAATAAATCAACTCCTCTGCAAGACGAGAGGTCATGCACGAGGAATCCATTTTTTATAAGAAAAACTCTCCAAACAGTAAAGATCACATTGCCAAAGAAAAAATGATTGTTTTTAAAGTTTTTCATGCATAATAAATTAATGCAGTAATGTATGTTATTCACACACAGTCTCCAGAAAGAAAAAAGGAGAAGGCACAATGGAGACGCACCATTAACTTCTGGCGGGACATATTTGCAAGTGTCACTTTTTGTAATTATTACACATGAATGCATAAGGATCTATCCCAATTGTTGTAGTCTCAGGCAATTCAATATCAAAAATTTTAAAAGGATACCAAACTAATTAACTAATAAAGTAATAAATGCTACATATTATTGATACAAGTAGCTGATACACATCATTTACTTAAATAAAAACTAAGTAACTAATACACCGAGAAAGACCAGACCAGTAGTGGGACAAGTTTCATGCTAATCTATGTTATACCTATTTCTAATGAAAAATAAAATGTTAATACTTAATATGTTAATACATAATAATACTGAGGCTCGATAACAGTGTGATTGATCCATATCTGTAGTTTTGTTTCTGATGAAAAAACTTATTTAAAACCCTTACATTTCATTTTTTTATTGTTAAATGCCAATTTTTAGTTTTTATTTACATTATGCCATAACTAGTGAAACACAATTATCCAAGAATGGCAGGGATCGCTCTATTTTAATTTGCAACATCGATTTAATTATTTTTATAAATCTAATACTTCATTACTTATTATTTGTTAAATGTATTGAATATGGAATACAATAATTGGTTTTAACAAAGTTTTTTCTTTGGTGTTGTGTTGATAATTGATTAGTATTTGGATAATTTGCATGTTTTGCTTCTGTATTATATTATATACCATAGCGGGGTAACATTTTTGTCTAACATTAAACATATTGCATATTGTTTATGTCATTAAGTTTCTAGTAGCGAAATATTCTACGAAATAATATAACATTCTATATATTATTTATCCATTATGGTCGCTCTCTTTTAGCATCAAATATATAGCAAAAATGCTTTTATAGCAAATCATGCTGTTAGTTATTATGCACAATATGTCATGAGCTAGTTATCATAATCTAGCACACATCACATCTACAATTGCATACTGGTTTAGCTTCTATAGATCATTTTGCATGCTACATAACTAAGATATAAGATTCTAACCTGTTTACTATGTGCACATTCTCAGTTATTAGTATAAATTACAGATGAACAATACCAAAGATAATCTTGCCCAAAAATCTATTTTAATGTGATGTTTACATTATGTTATAGTTTTATTTTTAAATTCTAGAATGAGTTGTGATGAACAGTGTTGTCCTTTAAAATACTTTGTGGCTTTAAAATGAAAAAAAAAAATTGTGACTTAAAAAAACAACAGAAACGTCAATTTTTAAATCGAGTAAATATTAGCGCCAAAACGCGTGTTATAATTTATTATTTATTAGATATTATTTCATTTATAAGAGAAGGATGTAATTGCTAATATTTTTTTATTGGATCAAATTATAATAATATCAAGATAGCACATAGTAAATATTATTGTCTGTATGTAGAAGCCATACGCTGCAAAGTTTGAAGTGAAATGAACATGACAGGAAATCATTAAATTATTAAAATTACACACGCACGTTTGCAATTACGACGATAATTATTTATTACAACTCATCTAGGAAATTCGTTCAACATACCTATCCATATCATGGTTGTAAATCTTTTTTTCATATTGCCTACCGACCATTTGGTACACGATTGCTTTCAGTACTATTTTTTGTACTACAAATGTACTGTATTGCCGACTATATATATCTATCGATTTATACATGATGTAATAAATCGGTACATTAAAGTACATATCTATACATGTAAAGATTGCTGACTGTATATGGAAGATATGTATCAGAAAACCATTTTTAGGGTTCTTTATGAAAGAATAGGAGCAAAAAATTTTTTTTCAGAATTATTGTCTGTGTGTCTGTGCGTTTGTGCATGCTAATTTCAAAAACGGCTGACCCGTTTTAAATGCGGTTTTCACTGATATATTGTACCAAGGTTCAGTTCTATAAAAATTGGTTCATAAATAAAAAAAAGTTGTGTCAATTTAAATATAGAGACGGGGACGACGGGTAAATGATTGAGGTGGTACGTAATGCGCCGGGACAGCTAATCATAAATAAATTCTTTTGTTTTGTAAGGATTGATTAGAAGCTGTTAAAAAACTGTTCTTTTTTAATTTTTTTAAAGTTGTGTTAAAACTAACATTACCATATACGAGTACTATTAGCACATTAATATTTATTCTCTGTTCAAGTATTATGTATATATTGTATTACATAATTGCCGTCGATATGCTCTGGTAACATCGCTAACTCTAGCTCGGGCCATTGATGTTACATTACGGACATGACATACGACACGGAAAGGAATTTACTTACACGCGTAAAAGAAGCTGAGTACACGGTAAAGCTGTGAACACACTTGTAACATGTAATGCGCCCTTTCGTGCTGTGTCCACATTTGTAACATTTTTTAGATCACTTTAATGTAAACCCAACTTACATGTATATATCGAATAATATGTTTGGTGCGTTTCCTATTGTGGTGTAATATATATGTTTATCGGCTTAAACCACCTAGTAATGTGGTCTTGTCATGGTACTAACATAATTTTAGTTATCACCATAATATTAATCAATCAAAATCTAAATACCTCTAAAAATAAATTGCATGCCCTTCTCTTCAAGAACCACATGCTTTGCGTTGCATATGTAGGTATCTCTATTTAATTCTAGAACCTTCCAGAATTATTCGTTTTTGCGGACGAGACTTCTTTAACTGCATGGGCTTGTATGTGTTGCATGCTTTCATTCACTTCTAGAACATCCATCTCGCAAGCCATTACGAAGGTCGGTAACCTCTTGAAACTTCTAGAACCTTCTATTTGCAGGCGATGATGACCGGCAGCGTGTCGACGTTCGCAGACGTGGCTCTCAACTTCGGCGCGCCAGCCGTCCGTGGCGATAGTGTGCTGCGCGTCGCTACCAACCAGGGTCGGAAGACCGTGATGTACGGCGACGACACCTGGTTACGCCTGTTCCCAGGCCTCTGGACGGAGCACGACGGGACCACGTCGTTCTTCGTGACGGATTACACTGAGGTCGGTTTGAAGGTCTCAAGGTCTCTTGTAAATGGTTTCAGAGCACTGTGTTTTTGGGCGCAGTGTACGTTTTAGTCTTAGTTTTACCTACGATCAGAGCTCAGGAGGAGGAAGAGGAGGAGCAACCAAATCATGAAACCAAGTAATTAAATGACTTTATCTACATTATGTTGTATTTGTCAGTGAAATTTTGAAGTTTTTACAAAACGGTACGGAGACAAGTTTAATAATACTTTGTTTATTTCCTCACAATATAAATAATAAATATTATTTTACCATATCCAGGTGGACGATAATGTGACGAGACATCTGGACCACATCCTAACCCCGGATGAGAACAACAAGCCCAAATTCGACTTCCTAGTGTTGCACTACTTGGGCCTGGATCACATAGGCCACCTGGAAGGCGCTCAGAGCCCGAAGATCAAGCCGAAGTTGCTAGAAATGGACGAGGTCATCAAGAAAATATACACTGAGATGCAGAAATGGGTGAGTATACTTAAATTTTGAATTTTGGACTCGAGATTATATAAGTTTAAAGATATTAATTCTCACAACTTACATTAGTCACTTACATGAGAACATTGAAAATAATAACAAAAAAATGTTATGCGTTATGTTCGTCATAATAATTATTAGTACTCAATTAACACATCCGTCTATTTTGTATATTTTTTTAAAACATATTCTGCTAATTTTGTTTTGAATGTGTTACTATATGAATAGTGTTAAGGTGGGTCAGAAGATTTAATTAAAATTCCAATCGCCTTACAATCTTAGTTGTTTAATCATCAATACCAAACAATGGCGCGCAAACTATCCAACACTTCAGGGAGTCATAATCACAACTAATTAAAGAATTATATAAAACAAAG
>DWGW01000275.1:0-16736 GCA_018247775.1 Udranomia orcinus
ATTTACAGGCGAAATAATTTCACGAATGAACGTTCAACTTCAAATCAATATATTACTAAAAAGTAATAAGTATAAATTAAATAGCGATAGTACCCGCTAGTACTTAATTTAAATGTCATTTTATAATAATAGGCCAAAAACAGCGTCAGATATTCGACTCATGCCTCTGCGATAGTTGAGACATGAGCGAGCGGAGCGTAATCAAAGAGATCATATCCGAGCTCATCACTCGCTGTTCAGTCGAGTCAGTTAAGACCCTTCTGATGGCACTGAGTCAAAAACAAACGGAAAGTCTTATAGTTCCGCCGAGAACCACTCGTTAGCGCGATTCAGGGAACACGTAGCGCCATCTATCGTAGAAGTTGGAAAGTAGTAAAAAAAGGTGATGATCATACGCGACTAGCGTCATCTATTGGTGAACTATGATACTAAATGGGACATGATTTATCTATCTTGTTTAATAATATTTTACCTGCGTTACTTAAGTTATTTGTACGTAAGCTTCTAGTATTGTAATGTATTTTCATATTTTTATCTCTCTTATAATATATTTAAATAGAATGAACATTCGCATACTATTGTGCATTTATATTTTGCGCTACTTCATTCTAAAGTAGTACTTTGTTTTGTCGGACTCATTACACTATATTTATAATATTTATATTTCAATAACTCATTTTGCATACTTGGATTTTAAATACTTGTCCTTTAATTTCATTTCAATTTACTGATACATTGGTTTCTTATCTTATCATGTATACGGTTACTATAATTACTGAATACGGTTCTTGGTTACGGTTCTTGAAGAATAAAATATCTATCTAATTAATAAATTCAACATTAGACTTTTAATATATATTTTCATTATTTAAGTATTTCATTATAAAAAAACTAAATTAAGCGAAAGATACTCCTAAAAGAATATGATTATGCAAAAAATCTTTTTTTCGAGCTTCAAATCATAATTTAAGGAGGTTTAAATATTACCTTATTTCGTGAGATCAGAAATATTTTCACACCCATTCCGATGCTACCTGGCTGTCTCTCAACATGATTAATGTTTTGATAAATTGACATGCTACAAGTATTATGGATCGAAAACAAAACACAACACAAAATAAATAAAATTTCTGTAAATTATGATTTTATTATAACGTGATATTTATGGGAGTATCAATCTACTATGTTAGATATGACTGGGTTTTATTATATTTTTCTGTAACTTCGCTCGCGTTGATGACTTTAAATACTTGTAAAAGATTTTGTTCTAACATTTATTTGCATATTTTTTTCAATCAACTCTTTTGAATAAAAATTCTAAGCCTTTTACCTGTACAAAATTTCATAACGTTCGACTGAGTAATCTATAATACTATTTCAAACGTTTATTTTCAAATATAAACGATCGTAACATACAACAAATACTGGTAACCTGTTCCAAATCTATTTAAGTAGTTTTATATCTAAGATACCGTAGCTGTAACTCGGTTCACGAGAAATATCCAATAAAATGTCGTCACACCATAACCGAGTTATCCACAAAATGGAGAGAGCTGGGGAACAATAACAAAGCTGACCGGATCTACCTCTGATTGGATCTCGTAATAAAAGGATTTCTCAATAAGACGCTCGTGGAAGGTCCACGGTCCAGACGGGAAAGTCTCCGGAGATCATCTCGTTTTATTTGAAACAGATGTAGAATGTAAGTTATGTAATGCAATTTTGAAAGAGGAGGTTATAACACGTTGTATTCAAAATTGTTTAATTCATTGATTCTTATGTAAATGGTAGCCCCTATCATTTCTCTTATGTTTTTGACATTAAATTCACAAATAATAGTGGATCTAAATCTATAGTAATTTCTTTTGCAATACGATGATGAGAAAGTGAATAAATAAAAAAAACATGTGTGAATGAAATAAATGAAATAGGTTTATTCAAGATTTCCACATTTGGGGGCACATTCAAGAGATACTCGTACAATGACAGAAGTAAATAACTATTTTTTTAATTCTTATAATCATAATCATGATGTAAATAATATGACGGGTGTCTGTGCTGCCTCAGAGTAAAGTCTAGACTCAGCATAGGCCGTGCAGGAGCAAGGCGCTGATATTTCAGTCTGATTTTTTCGTATGAAGGGAGCTTGGTGTAACTGCTTGAGCTTGTATGAAAAGAGGACAAAGTATTATACAATGAGCGCAGATACCGGTTTGACTAATCATTTAGTTAATTGTTTAACTATTACTACTAGTGTTAATATTCTACAATTCACATTTAGGATTGTAGCGTTTATACCTTTGAGAGGATGGACAGATAAATCACACAAAGTTGAGGAAAGGAGAAGCATAGGAACCTGACTATATGTCAGCCACAAATCCCATCTGTCAGAAATAGAAGATAAATAGTTCAGATACAATAAATTACTAGGAAATGTATCTAATGTAATAGATTTTTAATTTTGGATTTGGAATATTCTAGACCAATTTTTTTTGCTGAAGTGCTTCATTATTACTAGTCATTGTTATGGAATTACTTTTTTTAAGAAATCGTTAACAATAATGTACGGAAATTGTAAGCATGTATAAGTCTAATTTAATCTCTGGTTTAGTTGTTATGTAGGTCTTTATCCCCCTTAAGTCTCCGCACTGTGCTTATCAAATATCACAATCGATATAAACATAAAAGTACATATATAAATATTATAACACGTGTAAACATACATCAATGTTTAGACTCCTTTATCTCCAAGCAATATTTATTGAAGCTTATTAAATCTTATCTCTTTTTGGAGACACTTTTATGAAGCATAAGGACGTTATTGTCTTTGTTAAAGTGATTCTGAGATATTTTCCTGGCAGAAGGGTCGGACATCTTTTAATCAGTTTCATGACTAAAATTCCATTTACCAATTATCTTTCGAGTAACTGGTCAAAAGAGACTATTTCGATTAGGAACAAGATTAGGTAAGGGACAAAATATTTCTTTCTGTCTCTTAGTCAAAAAGCTGTTTTTCTTCGGATAGATAATGAAATATATAATACATATAGATAACGCTGGTCTTGGCTGGAGTATTAGTAAAGTTAGTAACAATTTTTATATACATCTTTTGTTTTCTCATAAAATGAAATTTAATCTAAATAATATTTATCCAGTAATAAATAATTGAATACGGAAGAATATAATACGTCTAGAGACAGCTGAATTCGTGTCCTTAGGAAATGTCTGGGTCGTAAAAAGGGAATAGTTTCCAATTAATTTTCCATTGCGGTTTCGATAATAGACTACTCAAATTCATTTAAAAGAAAACGTCAATGGAAGTTGTTTGACCAAAGAGGAAAAATTCAAAGCTAAACATGAACAAGTGGTAGAGGCAGTACAGGATGTCAGAGCAAATTGGTATCGAAAGCCGGAAATGGTATATATCACAGGCTTTGTTCCAGCGAGCCTCGCTCCTCTATGAATTATATTTGGTTTCAGTACCATTGGCGGCGTTCAATATAACCGTAATAATTTTCAAGAAGCAGACTTTTTGTTTATTCAACTGGAATGGTCTCATATAAAAAATGGAATTTTTGAGATTGGAATTTTTGGAAAAATATGCCTACGCCTGCATCGTGGGTGTCGAAGAACAATAAATATATTTAACCTCATTACATTCTCTGCGATGTTTTAGAATATACACGTCCAATTTATATCCTATATACACCTATATACACAAGCCAAGTGTGGGTTTATAGACAAAGTCGATATTTAATGTCTCGGCCACGCAAAAAAGTCATTTGTTCAAGCCCAAGGACGATGATAGATTATAATTAATTACCTTAGTAATTATTATTTTCTAAGTAAAATACGTTTTTTATCTCGCTTTTTTACTCTAAGTAACAGGGCGTAAAGTACGTTTAACACAGAAATAGCTTAGAGCTTCAGTTATATTTTTGGAAAAGTGTGTCATTCTGATATTGTTTAAAATAACTAGCATCTTGCTCGCATATCTATTTATATATCAATCCTTTAATGAGCATGGGCCGAATATGGTCGATTTTAATTAACAACATTTTAATAATAGATTCAATAAGAAACAAAATAAGCTCTTCATTGGAATCCTTTATTTAATCTTCCGATCATGACGTTTAAGTAATAAGGAAGTAATGAGGAATCAATACTTAAAGCGTCACTCTTCGTAACCATACCGGACTTTCATTAACTTAATTAATAAAAGTAGGCAATTATCAAATCGATTATTGTATATCATCTAAACCTATGCAAGCTTTGATAGCCATTTACGAATATTATTATATTGACATTAATATCTAGTGATGGTTTCTTACGGGCTGTTACTTTAAATATTTGTTTAGGCTCTGCTTTCACTGTTACCGTTAATTGTTAACACGGCGGCTCGCCCCATACTGAAATGGTTAAACCATTAACCGCTATTAGAGAGGATTAGATAACATCGTGAACCGATCTTGAAGCTCATTTGAAATTCAAATTTTCTGATTGACCCGTCTCGTTTATTATCTGTTCTGATATAACCCAAGGTAGAAGAACGGATATTATATCCGCTGATCTACAAGTATAACATCGTAGTTAATGATTTACTTTTATGTTGGCGTCACAAGTTTCTATAAATATCTATAAAGTTCATGTTGTCTTTGTATTATTGCGAGAAAATACTCGTTTCCACATAATCTTATTTAAGAATTCTCCGAGAAATGTTGGAAAAATGAAGAACGCGTGGGAATTCAACAGCGACCCATCTAATTTTAAAAATAAATTAGTTCTGCATCCACCAACGTTTGAAAAAAGTTTTAAATCAAAACTTAGGAATTCATAGAATAATTTTTCATAGTTATCAGCAAAACTAGCACGTCCGTACCTAATCACGTTCACTTTTGCGCTTTTGAATTTTCTTTACGACATTCATTCATGGATGAATTGTCTTCACGACGAATTTTCAATGGAAAATTGCCTAATAGAGCAAGAATATGTGAACAAATGGTGAATGGTGAAATGAT
The DNA here is from genome assembly GCA_018247775.1 of Udranomia orcinus. Taxonomy (NCBI): domain Eukaryota; kingdom Metazoa; phylum Arthropoda; class Insecta; order Lepidoptera; family Hesperiidae; genus Udranomia; species Udranomia orcinus. The sequence continues at coordinate 5,019 of DWGW01000275.1, forward strand.
TTTCATTGCAACAGGCAACAGGTAAATGGCAATAAGAAATTAGACAAGAAAAGACTAAGAAATAATGATGTCGGATCCAGTAATCGCTATCCAAACCAAAGGTGTATTGGGATGAGTGCGCTCTCCTCGGATTCTCGTACGTGACCAAGAGCCACTCAAACTCAAACGGACATTAATGGCCATTAGCCGATATTATTGACATTAATCGGGGCCTATTCGCACCACTTATAGAATTTGTTTGTTTAGGTCCCCCTACATATTTAATAGGTTGGAAAATTATCCTAACCGCTATTAGCAAGGATAATATTAGATGGGCAGTTAAGTGGATTTCTTGTCGTGAAGTATTGTACAGAATTTTGCTACTAACGAGAAACTTTTATCTCTTAAGGAGTAATGAAGCTTTTTCGTGTGACCTGAAATAGTATGCCAGTTCTGTTCTGTTCTGTTACCATAGCTAAACGGGATTGTCAGCAGCAGTGACTAATTAGTATTAGAATGCTTTCATACTTACTGGTTAGGTTAGAGGATTTCATAGGGAGCTCTCTAATGCTGAATGGCCAGCCTGGTAATAGTAAAAGATATGTAAAAAATCATCAAGAGTTAGTTCGGAAATAAAACTTGTAGTCCAATATCAGCAAGTTCTGCTATCAATTTGTTTATCACGCTGTTTAGTATATAAATTAGGATTGGCAAGCGATCATACAACGCATGTTTAGTGCTTAGTAACTGCCGTCTAAACACATCTGTGACAAATTCTAAATATAGAACGAAAAAATAAGAACGAAAAACGATCGCAGATAGGACATTTGTCTGGACCACAATGGAGTGATTTGAAAAACGGAATCCGTCCACAAAATTTTCTAAGTATAATATACAGACAGACATTGTATAAGTTGTGTATAATTGTTGGAGTCTTAAAACATTAGCCGAAGAATGAATGCAAAATGGTGGATTATGCTTGTTTGTTAACTCAGAACAATAAAAAAGCAGTACTGCTCTCTGACAAAACCAATTAAATAGAACAGGTTGTTAAAGTGGAGTTACGAGTGAGAGTGCAATAACGTGTTTCTGCAATTTATGCAACGATTGTTTTGCTGTCGGTAGTAAACCGCTCGCGGAAGAGGACATTTTAGGTCGTATTAACGAGCATTAAGGGCTATTTTCGCATAAGTAGTTCAGTGCAATTTAAGTTACGATTATGGATTTTAAACATCGATCGGTTTATTGTTTGTTGTCACACAATTAGGGCAAATGTCACTAAGGCGATTGGGACACTAAATTTAAAACGATTTTTATCTTAAACGTTCATTGTAAAATTCCGTTTTTTTCTTAAAATAGCCGTTTTTCGGTCATCACCCGGAGAGGTTTAATATACCATAGAAATTTTAAAAGATTATGAGTAGTTTCAGTCTCCTTCTCGCTTCTTTCCCATACTTTCGCAGAACGGAACTCTGAAACAGTGCTTTATATGTAAAGGTTTAATTAGGCAATCGAGTTTAAAAAGGCAGTTTATTTTACGCCCGCAGCTGTTTAAATAATCAACTAGACGTATTTTAAGGAAACGTAATTAAGGCTCGTCGGCGTGTCCGTGCGATGTATTGAAATGGTATTTAGTGTATTACCGATGTCTTACTGATCGTGGTTTTATTTCTCCTATTACACATTTGAGTTAATTATAAAATCTTGCAAAAAGTGTTCACAATAATATGAAAACTTCAAAAAGATATGGCCGTGTTTATTATTCTTGGTTTTGTGATAAAAATGTTTGTATATGTTGCTGCTCGACGACTTTCAAAGATTTAATTAAATCAAATCAAATCAAAGTGCTAAGTTATGTTTAAGATGCAGAACAAACTTTTGCGTCTCATTGAATCTATGATTGTAAAACTCTTCATTTCCTTGATTTACTTTACCTGATAAACATGGTTACTGTATATTTATAGTAGTGTAAAAGTTTTGCGGTATATAACATTTTTCTACGCAATATTTTCTAATACACATGTTTCTTTGTATCTGACCTGCCAAAATTATGGTCCTATGAATGCTTGCATTATAGCATTAAAGGAGCTCGGTAAAGAATCGGTACAGCATCGGTACAACGCGTACCGAATTAATGCACCGACAAATTAGGTTGTGGCTTAACTCGTATAGATAAAGAAGTTTGTTTACTTGCCATTCCATTAAAGTTACTGCAAGTACACTATATATTCTTTTAGTTTCGATTTAACTGTTGTGTATGGCGGTCATGGATCGCATTCGGTTTAGTGTCAACGGTGTTTGTCACAATGGTAATAAAATGCAGGGTTTAGAGTAAAATGGTTTTATTTGTTTACATATTATTATTTATTTAGATAGTTACTAATGTTTTAGAAATTTACATATAAATTACATTTTACATAGAGATTAATTATCATTTGTAGAACGAATACAATCTGGATTCTGATCAACGGTGATAAATTCCGACGGATTCCCCAGAGGTCTCATTATATTAGCTGAGTTTGAAAGAAATCTTGTCGTGTCCATAAACTTCTTCAACGGGGAACGATGTCACAACATAGTATATATAATAGTTAGCTGCTTTTAGATTTTTAGAAATTTTCCGCTTTCAGTTGGTAGTGAAGTGAGTTCCACTACCAGCTTGCTGGTGTACTTACGGAATCATCTGGAGCTAAGAGGCACGAAGTACATGTGTCTGGAGGGTGGCTGCGGCGCCTGCATCGTTGCTGTCACCAAATATCCTGGGGCACCCGTCACAGCAGTCAATTCGGTAACATTTACCCTAATAAAATTAGAACACTTAATTACGTTAAATAATTAACTCCATTAAGACTAAGACTAAGTGATAAAAACAAAAAATAATAATGACGACCGAATCGCAAAGGGATTTGTAGTTTACATACCGAATATGACATACTGACCACATTACTTCAAACATAAGTATTATTTAAAAACAAAAAAAAATGGTCATCCCTACGCTACACACTTGCACTTACATTCACTTTTACATACAAAAATTAAATAAATTATAGCTTTTAGAGTGATATGTATAGTACTAATAGAGTTTGAATATTAAACGTAAATATTGTTATTTCATAAACATTTAAAATTGGTGGACCGAGTTTTTTTGTCAATGAGTCTATGAAGATGCAAAATAATTTACTCAGGGGTGTCAGTTGAGCTATATTTATTAAATAATTTTTCTGTTATCTTCATAATTTTGTTTGAATAAAAAAACGTCACAGGTCAACCGAAAATGTGTGTGACGCATATCGGATTTTCGTTTTGTATTCTTTGGTTGAAACAGCTGGTTCAGCGGACTGCGAGGTTTAACCGGATTCAATTTGAATGTCGTTAAAATAATATGTAACCTTGCAAAGCTCTATCATGTTATATGGTAAATGGCTTATGATTTTTTTTTCTTTATATGTATAATACGAAGTACATTCTCAGTATTGAATTTTGAAAGTGAAATTGTTAATAAAGTATACGCATATTATTTCACGTTTGCAAACATCGCGTACAATATTTTCTTAATCTAAAATGAACCAATGAGACAAGACAAACATTTGATATATCGCATCCTTGTTTGGTAGAATCAGAGCATAATTATAGTATTTGCATTTAGACTGCAGTGCTCTTTTTCTACCAAAAGTGCAATCTGTGCATAAATTCTAAAGGGTGAATTCTTCTTCTAGTGTCTGGTGTCAATAACGTCGTGTCAAGGATGGGAGATCACCACAATAGAGAAGATAGGGAATCGGCTGATAGGGTACCATCCTCTGCAGAAGACTCTTGCGCAGAGCAACGGCTCACAGTGTGGCTACTGCAGTCCTGGCTTTGTGATGGCAATGTACAGGTGCGAACAAAACATTTTAATGACGTTTACTTATTTTCTTTTGCATTGGCATGGAGACAGTTGATTTACTCGAAGACCACACAACTACATTGCGACATGGAAGGTGCGATAAAAGAACTTTTAAAGTGACATTTGAACTTAACCCTCGGGCATAACAACAAATGGGGTGCATTGTATCTGTTGTTGGTGTATAACAGACTATAATAATATAAATCTCTACAAGGATCTTCTGTTTGCAGTTTGCTTCAGAATGGAAAACCAACCATGCTCGACATTGAAAAATCCCTTGCAAGTAATATTTGCCGTTGCACGGGATACAGGCCAATTCTAGATGCATTTAAGAAATTTGCTTCTGATGCTCCCAAAACTGAATTACCCGATATAGAAGATTTGAAAATATGTAAAAATGACAGTACGATGTGCAATAAAGACAAATGCGATGAATTCGATTGGTGTGTTATAAACAAAGACGAGCTTTTAAGAGGTGTTACTAATATTGAACTAAAGGACGGACGTCGATGGTACATAGTACAAGAAATATCTGATATTTTTAGTATCTTGCAAGAGAAAGGCGATGGTTCCTATATGTTAGTTGCTGGCAATACCGCGAAAGGTAATAGTAATTTTTTATATAACTATGTAATATTTAAGTTTACATAGAAATTATATATATGAATTCGGGTCATGGTTTTAATATTTTCAGGAGTGTATCCAATAGATGAATATCCTCAAATACTCATAGATGTAAGCACATTACATGCTCTCAAAGGGTATGTGATGGATCAGAACTTAGTACTTGGAGCAGGAAATACTCTCACTGAAACCATGGAGATATTTAATACTGTAGGAAACAAGGAATACTTCAACTACCTCAAAATTCTTAATGAGCACCTCAGTTTAATTGCTCATATTCCTGTTCGAAATGTAAGTGATATCGATTTAGGTTTTGTAACACTGTTAAGCAATAAACGTTGGAATTAAATGAATGATTAAAGCCACCGGGAAATCTAGTATTGTTAGGTACGCCCTGTTTATCGGACCAAAACGGAGTTTCTTTTAGGCAGACATATTATTACTGTGTTCCTACTTTTGAGCCCAAAACCATAAACCAAATACGAGTCACAATTTATGTAAGCCCTAACATAATTATTTTCAGATCGGAGGATTTTAAGTATTTTTTATTTTCAGATTGGTACACTCGCAGGTAATCTGATGACTAAGTATTACCACAATGAGTTCAGTTCCGACGTATTCCTCCTCCTCAATGCTGTTGGCGCCCAACTCACGATACGTACGTTCTTAGTATTCCATATCTAGTTTACTTTTCTTATTGGAATCACTTTCTATTGGTTCTTTCATATGACTATTACAGATGAACTTGAAGAACTTGCGAAACTAATCGTTTAGAGATCATAAGCTCGATTCTCCCATTGCATTACAGACGTGATAAACAAAATTACAAACTGGCATGCAGCAGCAGTTTAAAAACACTCATTAGGTCCATATTTAATCATTACATTTTAAACAAACATTTCAAATTGTGGGTATTTCATAGTTTTTCACATACAATAAACTAAATACATGAAACAGATAAAAACTGCAGTTTATCACATTGTAATGTATGATGTATTGTATGATTAATTTTATTGCACATCCATGTGCTAACCTTTATTTTTTTAACGTTATATTTGTTTTATTTGTAGTGACGAGCCCCACACGGTCAAAAATAGTTAGTGTGAGACGATTTTTGAGTGAAGACATGAGAAGCAAGATTATTTTAAACGTAATGTTTCCACCGCTCGGTAACCAGTACAAGTTGGTGACGAACAAGGTATATTACAGTTATCTTCGTGAGTTCTTTATTACCTTTAAATTGGTTAAATGTCTGTAATTTTCTTATTTCCTTTTATCAACAGCTATTACCAAACTCGATAAAATTTGTCACAAATTGTTGCTATTTTTCATGTGAAGGGGTTTATTTATCAGTATCTTATATCTCTATCGATTCGTATGAATGTGTCATGTTAGAAAATGGTTGTCTTCACGGTTTTGGGAAACCAATCCAGGCGTATGCCAATTCAGAAAAAAAATAATTAAATGTAATTAATGGGTAAGATTAAACTGTATTATAGAATAATTAAAATAAGAAATGTTTTTTTGAAAGCATTTACTCTGCATACCTTTAGTAAAAGATTATTTATTTATTATTATATATGAATATTTGTTGAACGATACCCATGAATAATTATTCCATTTATTACATGATAAAATAATAACCAATGTAATCAAATGGTTTCTTACAGATGATGCCTCGAGCTCAGAACGCACATGCTATCGTAAATTGTGGCTTTTTATTTAAACTGAGTGCTGATAATACAGTACAAAAATGTAGAATAGTGTATGGTGGTCTTTCCAATGCTTTCAATCGGGCAACAAAGACTGAATATTTCCTGAAGGATCGGAAACTTTTCACCAATGAAACCTTGACACGCAGTATTACTGTATTATCAAACGAAATGGTGGTAACCGAGAATCCTCCGAACCCTTCTGTGGCATACAGGAAGCAACTCGCTATTGGGTTGTTCTATAAGGTAGGTTTAAAATAAAAACACAAGACCCCTAATAGGGTTTGGTTAAAGTGGTTCCGGATAACTGCGAGGATAATACTCGTTTCATCCATTTTACTATAACTGATTAACTGAGTAGATTTGTAAGATAGCGCCGCGGTGCGGGAGAGATACGTTTTATAAGGTATGTTAAATATCGCGAAATGTCCCTCAGGCGGAATGAGACGTGTCTTTTACATCAAATATCACTTCCTGCAAGTGCACATTTCTCTAATCTTCATAAGCGGGGAGACGTTAAAATATAATACATATTTTTTACAATTTTAAAGCAGTATCATTTATAGTAAGGTGTCTACTAGTGTTGATCAGGAAAGTATGCACGAGTACATAATATTAAATAAAAATATTTAATATCACTATATCTAATTTCCCTTGCAGGCTTTACTTTCCCTATGTCCACCAAACATCATAGCCTCCCGATACGTATCAGGGGCAACGAACCTCAAACAAATGCGTGGGCTTTCCAAAGGAATACAGGAGTACGACACTGATCCTTCGCTGTACCCTCTCAATGAACCCATACAAAAAGTGGATGCATTAGTAAGTTAAACAATGAAATATAATTTCTAATTTTGTAAGCGGTAATAGCTCGGTCTTTAGGTGCCCGAAATTAGCGATTAAGAAAGTGTGGGATCGATTGTCACTACTACATTGCCCTATTGAACCTACTCCAAGCACAACCAAACATTAGTTTATCTGGAGGGGTTCACGAGAATACTCGATTTGGTATGCAAATAATTGAAAAAATACCGGTTAGGGAGGTGTACTCGTATATTTGAATTCAGCATACAACAAGACAAATGACAATATTAATACAACTACAAAGCATACAATTCCGTATTTACTAAAATACTATAAATTCTACCAGTACAAAAAGCAATAAGTGAAATATTTCATTTTGATAACCTCATTTTTGATGATTGAAAAGAAACCACTTTTAGTTGAGATATGATAAAGGCAATTTATTTTATTTACATATAAAATAAATGAAACGAAAACATCAACAAAATAACTTATTACAGTAAAAGACGGTCAAGGGCGAATAGTATTAGAAGTTTTGTAACGCGTCGTTCGTTCTACGTTCCGGTGTACAGGTTCAATGTTTTACGAGTGTCGATGGTACGGCAAACCCAAATATTGTGTTACAGGAAGCGGTCTAGGTCAGTGTGTGAAATTAACCACAGGTTAATAATTTCACACTAGATTTGATTTTCGGATTCATTGTAACGTTTGTACATGTAGTCGATTCTACCAACATGTCATTATGGAATATGTAGAAATTCTTTTGTTTCCTAAAAGTGTAAATTAAACAAACATAGAATAATATGTATTCTATGTTAAACTCACAATATTTATTTAGATAATCGTCAAGTGTCTAAAAGGTACTGACAAAACTTCGTTGGTTTTTCTGGGAATCATCATTATAATTACATACATTCATGGTGTGATTGCTCGGATTGTGATAGACTATTTAATTTTTTTTGTCTTCGATCTATCAAATTAAACAACGTCGGCTACGGTAGGGTGGTTCGACCACTAACATTTCATGTAAGTTTCCGCGCTTCAGAGAGCACGGTAAATTGTCAGTCTTGGTGATTGTTATAGCAATTTTTAAACCTTGTCCAAATTCATTATGGAAATAAACCGTGTTAAGCAACTTTTTCCATAAATGAGCTCTTGAAAATTTTTGTTTTTGGGAAAAATACGTTCAGCTGTTATAAAGAAAAAAAGAATAGTAAAGAAAACTTTCTTCTAGATTTTGTGTGCAGGTGAAGCATCTTATGCAGAAGATCTTCCATGCTTTCCACATGAAGTATACGCAGCATTCGTATTGACTACCGTTGGACTTGGCACTATAAAAAACATTGATGCCAGTAACGCTTTGGTATGATAAGTCTACATAGTTCTTGTTTGTGCGTTCATTTTTACATATTTTATACCTTTATTTAAGTTTAAAATATATTATAGTAATGCTTTTGATATGTATTGCTTCTAAGATAGAGATTTACTATAAACCGTTTGCGGATTTTGATATCATGCATTAAATTTCACCTCTTTGCTTTTGAGCCTAGCTTTATAAATTATTTTAACAATATTCCAGAAAAGAAATGGAGTTTTAGCCTTTTATTCAGCAAAAGAAATACCAGGAATTAACTCATTTACACCAGCCGGAAGTACGTTTTATGAAACAAATGAAGAATTACTGTGCAATGGGGAAGTTAAATATTATAATCAACCACTCGGCATCATTGTTGCTGAGACCCAATATGATGCTGATGTAGCTGTCAAATATGTCAAAGTAACGTATAGCGATTTGAAATCACCAGTGATCGATATTAAAAAAGCCAGAGGTGATACAAGCAGGGTAACATTATCTACAAGTATTGATGCAACTAATCCTGGTAAAGATATTGCTAAAATAATAACCGGTAGTCAAACAATACGCGGCCAATACCACTTTTGTATGGAAACTTTGGTTTGTGTGACTCGACCGTCGGAGGAAGGGCTGAGTGTTTACCCTTCATCGCAGTGGATGGACGGCATACAATGGACGATGTCGCGGCTCTTAAACATTAATAAAAATAGGTGCGCATTCTTTATTATGAAGTTGAGAGAGAAGCAGTTCAATACAGTACAGTACAAGAATACAGTAGCCACAAAGAACATTGCTAGTAATATAAGGCAGAAATAGGGGTGACGACGATGCCTCTGAAGTAGTGTTCTACGGCCTTAACAATGTGTTTGTTTCTGATCTATATATCTTAAGTTTAGTTTTTTTATTGGATTTACAGTCATTCATTCATATACATTTGGATTTCAGGATCGATGTTAAAATTCGACGTCTTGGTGGTACTTTTGGTATCAAAATCTCCCGTTCTAATCAAATCGCTTTGGCCTGTGGTCTAGTGGCTTTCAAGCTAAACAGACCTTGCAGATTCATACAACACCTGAGAACCAATATGAGAGCAGTAGGGAAAAGACTGCCCTCCAGTGCAGATTTTAAAGTAAGTCTATGTTTATAGAAAAATTGTTTAACTATGTCTAACAAGATATGATTGGATTTTATAGTGTTATTTATCGAGATATTTGTGGATAAAATGTTGTCATCTCTGAAAACTCTGAAATCGCTGTTTAGCGATAAGACTGCCTATTGTATGTGCCATGTTCTCTTTTCTTGTATTTGTCTACTTATTATATTGGTGTACAATAAAGAGTATAAATAAAAAATAAAAAATAAAACGATCAACTGTTAGATTTGTAAAAAATAGTCGACGGGTTAATAAACATCAGTACCATCAGAAAGACAATTGTAATTTAATATTGTATTACATTTTAGTTTCATTGCATAAATATTTTATTACAGATTGCGACTGATAGTAAAGGGGTTATTCAGTATGTAAATGAAGAATTATACGACGACAATGGTTACGTAGTTAATGAGCCCTTCCTTCAATTTGCAAACGGGGTTTATTTCAATTGCTATGACAAGTCTAAGTGGAACTATAAATCGTATAATGTTATCTCTGATACAGCATCAAATACATGGTGCAGATCTCCAGGTGAAATACCATTATTAAATGTTATACATTTATGCAATATTTTTGCTCTTAGATGAACCTTACAAATTAATTTTATTATCTTTTTTTTATTTTCTATATAATAGGCATAGAACTGTGTTATGTTAACCACACCTTTATTACATTTCCGTAATACGAAATAGTTATAGATTAACAAAAAATAATATACAATTTTCTTAAACGATTGTGATTTTTACCATGTAATTTCTTTTTCAGTATTCCTTCAGTTTTATACGTACAAAATCAAATTATTATGTTTACAGGCTCATTAGAAGCAATAGCAATGGCCGAAACAATTATGGAAAGAATAACATACGCATTATCTCTTGATCCAATTGAGGTCCGTTTAGCAAATATAAGTTCTACATTACAAAAAGATGTCACAGAAATGGTAAATACAATTAAAGAAAAGTCATTGTATGCCCAAAGGAAAGGAGAGGTAGAAAAATTTAATTCAGAAAATAGGTGGAAAAAACACGGTCTGGGAGTTGCATTTATGAGTTGGCTAGTTTCGGGAGCAGCGACATTGGACGTTAACCTCTCCGTTTATCACGGCGATGGCACTGTTGCTATAGCTCATGGTGGTATTGAATTAGGGCAAGCAGTTAATACAAAAGCTGTTCAAATTTGTGCCTATTTTCTTAAAATACCTATGGAAAAAGTGCAAATTAAAGCGAATGATACAACAATAAATCCTAATGGGTTTATAACTGGCGGAAGCAACACTTCACAGTCAGTAGGCGTAGGAGTCCAAAGATGTTGTGAGCAACTTTTGAAAAACCTTGAGCCAACAAGAGCTAAAATGGATAATCCAAAATGGGAAGATCTTATTTTAGAAGCTTTTAATTCTGGTGTGGATCTCCAAGCTCATAGTCATGTTAATTTAGATGATGGACTGAATTATACCGTATTCGGTGTCACGATAGCTCAAGTGACTGTGGATGTATTGTCTGGGCAGTGGGAGTTCGATCGGGTTGATATATTAGAGGATGTTGGTCAAAGTGTTAGCCCTCTAATGGACATAGGGCAAGTAAGTTTATTGATATTAATAAAACTTTATATTAAAAATGAATGGTTATTTAGATAAACTATAAGATTCTAAATTCTTCTTTGTCTTTAGATAGAAGGTGCATTTTCCATGGGAACGGGGTACAATACAATCGAAGAGTTAGTGTATAATAAAGACACAGGGGAAACGCTAACAGATCGCACCTGGAACTACTGGGTTCCCCAGTCAAGAGACATAGCTCGAGATTCCAGAATATACATAAGGAAAAAGTCTCACGGCCCTAATTTATATTTAGGGGCTAAGTGTAAGTTTAATATTACATATTTATTGTATATATTGTTATAAGAATGTATTATATATGCTTGCAGATATGTCAAAAATAGATTTTTTATTTACACTTCTTAATTATTGTAGAACATCTGTTTAATTATTTTAGTATTTTAGTCCAATTATATACAGATTAAATATTACGTTAATTAATTTTGTTTGCACAGCTCGAACAAGTTTTACTTTCGGTTTATATTATTACCAACTTTTGTTATTCCTTTTATTCAGAATAAAAAATATCCGATTTGTTAATCCAGTAGGTATATTCTAGAGTCCGTGTGCAAAATGTTTATTCTGTTTGGCTATTTTTGCGGGATAAAG
>DWGW01000276.1:0-16723 GCA_018247775.1 Udranomia orcinus
TTTTAAATATGTTGACTTTTATTTGTTTTCTCACATTATTTCATAGTGGTCTCAAACTTTTGACCGGTAGTGTATGTCTGTGAGTATGTTGCAAATTATATGTTTATTTAATTATTTATTTCATTAAGGTTCACCAACATACGCTACATAGAACAATCCTTAAAGGCTAGCGCCGAATTCATAGGTGAACGCGTCATGCGGTGTCTTAATGTAACAGTAAAAACTTGGCACGGAATGGAGGCGTGTCATGAATTGGATTCCTGATAAAGATAATAATCACAGATTATGGAAACCGATCGAGATAACTCACCTAAGGTGTGATCATACCACGAAGTACGTGCAGATATAACTCTTTGCAGATCTCAATTCCGATGTATCTGCATTGCGTATCAGTAAGTGAGACCAGTGTTTCGTTATTGTATTTGACGGTTATCGGAAAGTTAATAGAATATTCGTATTATACGTGCCTTTCACGTTTAATGTTAAATTTTGGGCTAAGTGAAAGTGTACTATAAAAGTAAAGTGTTTGATATAATTTGCTGTTAATAATTACACAACATTCCAATACCTATTTGGAAAAATCTGTTGGAGTATACAAGACACGACGAAACAGGAAGTTATAGTTACTATTGAGGTCTATACCTCAATAAATACACCTCGTTGATGCAGCGATAAGGCCGCCTTTTGTATACCATGCTGGAGACAACTTTGTATGAAATAATTAAAACACATGGTCGTTATCTATTTGCGTGGTACTAGGTATTGGCGAATACAAAGAACTTTATCCTTTTAATTACTGCATATTATGCATTACTAATAACTAAATCAATTACAACCATGTCATGATGACCAAACCCTAACATATTGGCTATAAGATTAATCGTTAGAGTATACTATATAAAGATTATTTTGTCTATAAATTGTTCACGCGTTAAAAAGCAATTACAATACTAGTAAAATGTTGTGGAAGTTCGTCTTTATTTGCCTTGTCGGGATCTCTGTTGGCGAGAGAACGTGTTACTGGAACAGGGAATGTCCGTACCAGTTGTATTCATCCAAGACACCCTACGACGCAGTGAGAGGCGACATTCGGGACTATCCAAATCCGTCAAGTAAGTTGTGGTCGCTTTATTTTGTTGAATCATTTTAATTTTTTAGCCTGTCTAAAATAAAAAGTATAAAAAGTAGGGTTGAATAAAATAAATTATTTGTTTTAATATGTGAAACTCAATTTTTCTATATTTTTTTCAAAAAATCTAAAATTTCAAAACAAAGACTAAGTTATTTTTGCTCGCTTAAAAAGCCTTCATACTCAGATATTAAAAATACAAATTTACATTTAAATATCTATCAATTTAATACGTGAAGATACGAACCAAATATATATCTTATAGTCTTATTCTTGTACAGATTGTGAAGCAATTAGCATATGGTCCCTACACCGACATGGTAACCGCAACCCTGGGAGCAGCGTCACAGAATCCGTTAAAGAGATTGCCCAGTTGAAGGATGAGATCATATCCAGCTACGAGGCGGGCAGGAGTCAACTGTGTTCGCAGGTAGATCAAGTTAATTATGGGGGGTAAATCGCTGGTAGAATAATTATTATGTGTAGGATGTATGTATGTAACTAACGATGTTGTGTACCGATGAACACGCACCTATCTGAGGTCTGAATGACTGTTGATTGTAGGTACAAGTACAATCATTTTCTCGGAATATCGAGGATACTCTGTTAGAAATATTAAGAGGTAGTATTACGAAATTATGATACAATGCTAGAGTATAATATTCGCGTAAAATCTATCACTGACGCGGACGCCTCAACGTGACCACGATCGCTCTGCTAAGAGCGAAACGACAAATAAAAAGACAATCTATTAGATGTTAGTAGATCATAGGTGGCGTTTTTATGTAGTTAAATGAGAAATAACAAGGTTTTCTTACCATACTGGAATGTTTCTTGTATTTCCGTAAACAATTTCTGTATGTTCAAATGATGTTACAAACGAGATTTGTTCCAGGACATCGAAGAATTCCGCAAGTGGACGTGGAACGAGACGTTGGAGATATCCCAATCGTTCCTCACGGGTACGGGCTACGAGGAGTTGTTTGACATCGGGAAGAGGATCCGGGAGAGATACCCTCATCTCCTCAGTAGCAACGGTTCGTACTACTTCAGACCGACGAATGAGCAGAGAACTATCACCAGTTCTATTGCGTTTGTTCACGGCCTGACAGAGAACACCAACTTGGATCTATCTATTGATGACGTTAGAGAAAGAGAAGACGTTGTACGAGTGAGTATATTTTGTATTAACGAACGATGTGCTTTTATATAACCTTACACGAGGCATGCGGGCCACCCGATAGAAAGTGGTTACCGACGGATAATCGCAACACCTCCGTAGCGCCAATACTTCTGAAGCAATACTTCTGAACAGGCTTTTGAAGAGAGTTTTCTTCGTTTTTGAAGAGCCTCATATTGTTGCGGTTGCATTTAATTATCAATTCCTTAGAATGTTAAGTGACAAAAATATATTCCATTACAGCCTTACCAGAACTGCGAAAGATATCAAGAGGAGGTCAAAGGCGGTCAAATTCTTCAGGATGAAATCAACGATTATTTAAATTCGGCTGAATATAGAGCGGTAATTATATTTTATGAATATCATCCAATACAACTAATGCAATCTATTAATAAAAATCACGATTTAACCCTTTAGAATTCTATAACGACCTTGAGGTTTAACTATTAGCTCCATCAAACAAACTTCCAATCATAAATATACCGTAAGTACTGTGGGTCTATCCTTGATAGCTTAGATAGATTTTATTCGAGATAGTACTCGTTTGATACACGAACTTGCAAATAATATGAATATTAAAAGCTACTCCGAATTCTTTCTCCAAAGGTTCAAAGTGGAGTTCAGGCGCGTCTGGGAATCTCGACCCAGCTATCACAAGAAGACATCTATGCTCTTTACGAGATCTGCCGTTTCTACCGTTCCTGGACTCCCACTCTTCAGTCTCCGTGGTGTGCCGTCTTCTCTGAACACGATCTTATCGTTTTGGAGTACAGAGACGATGTACGGCATTACCATAGAAATGGCTATGGATCATGGGTAAGGCATTTCATAGTTTCTTCATAGAATTTCATATCAGTAGAATGAACTACATATATGTATGTACGAGTATAAGATTCTCTCGGTAAGGATATCTTGAAATTTGCATAACGCTGCTCAAATTTTGTTTGTCATTTAGTTTTCGTTGGGTGTTTTCAAATTGCTATTAAACAATAAATTCCAGGTGAACGTGAGGCTAGGTGGACCTGCTCTTGGAGATCTGTACGAGAACTTTGAGGCTGTGGTCCAAAATCGGGGAAGGAAGATTGTTTCATACTTTACCCACGACACCATGATGGAGATGGTGTACTGTGCTATGGGCCTATTCAAGGATGCTTCTCCGATCCGAGGATCGAGGAGGGATGAGAACAGGTTGTGGAGAACCAGCAAAATTGGAGCATTCTCTGTGAATTTAATAGCTGTTTTAAATAGGTGAGTAATCCGAGGACTAATAGCCTACTGATATATTATATTATAGTTCTAAACGAATGGAGTAAACACAGTTTATTTGGAAGGTTGTCAGGAATATACGTTTAGCTTGTAGACATAAATAACATATAAGCAAAGTTCCTTGAAGCCAAGAGAATTCTTCAAGTTCGTGTTCTAGTGTTTTTGAGATAATAATGTAATGGGAAGATAATAAGAAATCAGGCCTGATCTTGTAGCCAAATATATGTATAAGTGTGCTGCGAAATTTCGCAAAAACTTGTAGGCCTAGTAGAAATACCTCTAGACATGTAGAAAACGTACATCTACTATACAACACAAAGATATCGGCAATGTCTTGTACCATATTTTTACCACACAAAGTTATTTTATTATATATTTTACAACACAATCTCGAGTAGCTTCCTTATTATACAAATATATCTTATCTATGCTGTAAACAGACCTAAATGACGTACGTGTCACAGCTAGCGCGATGATGGCCAAATCCTCGATCATCCGACACCCATCAAAGATTTCGCGCGCATCGATAAACATTGATATGGTTTTATGAGATACTATCAAATACTTCTTATCTTGTATTGCCTACTTACATGATAAGTTAATACAAAAGTTATTTTGTTTTTTTGTCGATGTTCTGTAGCAATAATATAATATATTGTTATATAAGGGGCCATCTATTAATTAAGTCAACCGAATTACATATTTTTTAGTTTAGATAAATTGCAATAATAATAATAGATATGCACTATGCACAAATCATAAAGTACGATAATATAAAATTTAGGATTAATTTGCCGGCCCCTAAAATCTGCCGCCCTTGCGTGCTTAACCTGCATGCAAATCCACCACTCGATCTCATCTTCCAGATGCCAAGAATCAGGCACCCAAACACACCGAGTCCAACTATTCATCAATGAAAAAGAGACCGAGCTCTGTCCATCTGAAGGCTGCACCTGGCAACAGTTTCAGGAGATATTCCAGCCCTTCGTCGGCTCCCACCTGGACTTCTGCAGCTTCGACTACGACTTCGATGAGAATGAAACCTCTACAAATAACAGTGCGCTCACCAATGCCGTTTTGAGCATAATCTTATTGTTGCAAATGTTAGTGTTATTGCAAAGTTAGAATAAGAATTAAGGATTATTTTTATGCTTTATTTTAGCCCTGATATTACGATAGTTGAAAAGGGATCTTGTCTGAATATTAAATAATAAATGCAAAGACTTCCGCGAGTAACCCTATGTAGCTGTTTTGAATAGATATAAAATAAATGAGTTTAATGTTATGAAGTTACTTTGTAATTCAACTTTAAAAGATCAATTTTGAAGGGAATGAGTTTTGATCCCAGGGTATACCAGGATAACCACTGCCGCAATTTCTCTTCTGATTTTTAATTTAATTTACAGTGTCTTCTAATGATAACCTTATTGTTCTATTTGTAATAATTGTAGCATAAATCACAACACTTTTAGACATTATTGGTGTATTCTTAAGTTATTTCATTTATCCATTTTATAACTAAATAGTGTGTATTTAATTATGGTGTAGTATCAATGTTAAGTTATGTTATCAATAATTTTAATTTTTATATATGTTTGTAAAATAAAGCTGTGCTTTATAAATGTACGAAATTGAAAAATAAAAATTACGTGACTATTTTATATTTAGTATTATTTCGTGTAATAAATTTAAATTGAGGTCAAAAAGGGGCATCAAAATGAAAGAACCAAGAATATTTTTATGACAACGATATCGCTTTATTGGATGTCAGGGGGCGAGCGGGGGGTGTGCGGGGGCCGCCGGTGAGGGGATGGTAGGCGTGTCTCTGTGTCCGCGGCGGCGCCCGCGCACCCCCCACCCCGCCAAACGATACATAATTCACGGTAATAAATAATTATAAATAAATATCAACAAGTTACAAAATAGCCTTTCGTAAAAACATTACTAAGTAGTGTATATTTTTTTTCGCGTTACAAAACATTGCTCTGCGTTTTTTACAGCATTTACGTAACCGTAACACGTAATCAACTGTTATATTTTATTGTACGTAAGTATAAAAAAGTTGTATGTTATTCTGTCTGTACAGTCCGTTTTTTCTGTAGTGGAACGTTTAGAAATCTTCGGGCGCCAGATCGAACCTTGGTGGGAAGGTACCGAAGCCGTCAAGGGCTGGGCGCGTGCGTTGGGGCTGCAAACAAAACGAATGTATTACAAATATGCCGAAGAATCTATACTGTTATGTTGAGTGGTCTATTGAAGGAGGTTCTGTCTTTCTCCAAATAGACGGGGTAGCAAACAATCAAGGGGTGGTAGTGATCACAGTATACGATCAAGATGGTAAGAGTAGATTTAATATTGTGGATATCGGCTTGGAAAGGAGTGACCACTGGTTTCATTGCCATGAGTCCAGCCCTGTCAATAAATTGGCTACCTGACAGTCGCAGAAATAAAGTGAGTGAAAATATTTTACTAAAATGTTAAACATAAAGTCGATCCGTCGAATGAGATGCAATTTGTTCGGGAAATTTCTAAAATTATCAAATAGCCAATTAAGTATATCAATTTCTGCGTTTAACATAAAGGGGTCATGCCGTAGTAGTAACTAGGACAACACGAAAGAGTTTTCTTGTCTCTTTTCTTCACCATGCAACAATCAGCTAAGGATCTATCCGTATACATCGATTACATCTATTAACCATGACGTAACAATGTTTATTCATATAAACATCGCCATTAAACCTCGCATTCGCCATTCAGCTAAAAAAAATATGAAAATTTTATGGTTCCATGATTTCTGACTGATGAATGATTTATCAGATGTATGCAGATCGACCAAAAGGATCATTCGCAAGACAGGATTGTGTTTGTCTAGGACAACATATTTTAATCGTCTAGTGGATTTTAAATGAGTATTCGTAAGGTCTCCGTGTGTTCAGCATTCCATTCTAATTCAGCACGGTGTCAGGTACTGATATATCGTGGGCAACACAACTTACATAGTTTGCAGTGCTGATCTAGGGACGCCCTTTAACGGACGCCTGAATAAATAAAAACACAAGTTAGTTCTCGTGTGCCGCTATCATATACTATTTGGTATTATAATGTAAAATACAATAAGTATGTAATGCATCTAAATTTATATTTATTTTTTCTACTTTGTTTTTAATTGGTACTGACCGAATGAGATTTTGTTATTAATGATATTAGAGAGAAAAATATGGTTTTAATAACTTACCGCCGGACTGACTCCTCTCGCGGTGGATCCCGCACGTCCCTTGCCACGGAATTTGCTGATGGCCTGCTCGGCAAGGTCTGCCCTCTCCTCAGCCTCCTCCAACTCCTGCTGTGCCTTGCGGAACTTAGCCAAGTTGAGGGCGGCGATTTCTTCGGCTTCCTCGATCTGCCTCTTGTAGGTCTTGATCTTCTGCTGAAGTTTGTCGACGAGGTCCTGCATGCGTTCGTGGTTCTTGCGGTCCTCCTCAGCCTGGAAGGTCAGTTCCTTGATGCGCCTCTCGGCCTTACGCAGGTTCTTCTGTGCATCGGCGTGTCTCCTCTGTTCACCGTCAAGCTCGTTCTCGAGCTCGCGTACCCTCTGTTCGAGCTTCTGGATGGCCTTCTTACCTCCCTTAAGTGCGTTAGCCTCGGCCTCGTCCAACCTGACCTGCAGTTCCTTGATCTGTTGTTCAAGGGCCTTGCGGAGTTTCTCCTGGGTCTGAGCGTGTTCCTGTTCAGCGCGGAGTTCATCGGCCAGCCTGGCGGCGTCGACCATGGCCTTCTTGGCCTTCTCCTCGGAGTTCTTGGCCTCGTTAAGGAGCTCGTCCAGGTCAGAGTGCAGGGTCTGCAGCTCAGACTCAAGTTTCCTCTTGGCGGCAGAGAGGGAAGCGCTCTGGGCGGACAGTTCGTTGAGCTGTTCGTGAGCGTCGCTGAGTTCCTGTTCAGCCTGGCGGCGGGCACGGTCGGCCTGTTCCAGGAGTGTGCGAGATTCCTCCAATTCGTTCTGGAGAGCGTTGGCGCGACGTTCAGAGATGCCGAGCTGTTCGCGGGCATCGTCACGGGCACGCTGTTCCTCTTCGAGGGCGGTCTGGAGGTCCTTGATCTGTTGCTGGTAGCGCTTGATGTTCTTCTGTGCCTCAGCGTTGGCCTTGTTGGCGTGGTCAAGAGCGATTTCGAGCTCGTTGATGTCAGCCTCAAGCTTCTTCTTCATGCGCAGGGCCTCAGCCTTGCCCTTAGCCTCGGCTTCGAGGGAAGCCTGCATGGAGTCGAGGGCACGCTGGTGGTTCTTGCGGGTGTTTTCGAATTCCTCTTCCTTCTCCTGGATCCTCCTGTCAATCTCTTGTCTGACCTGGGACAGCTCGAGTTGAGCGCGGAGGACCTTGTTTTCTTCCTGTTCGAGAGCGGCCTCGGCCTCTTCGAGAGCAGCCTGGAGCTCGTCCTTCTCGGCTTCGAGACGCTTCCTGGCCTTCTCGATTTCGTGGATGTTGCGGCCACCTTCACCGATCTGGTCAAGCAGATCCTTGACTTCATCGGCGAGGTTCTTGTTCTCACGGCGGACAGCCTCAAGCTGCTCCTGGCCTTCCTCGTAGGCACCCTTAAGGCGGAACAATTCAGTCGAGTAGTTGCGGCACTCCTTCTGGCTAGCGTCAAGCTCAGCAGCGAGGTCGTCAACCTTGAGTTTCCATTCGCCAATGATCTTGTCAAAGGCCTTCTGTTTCTTCTCGGCGGCGTTAGCGATGGCGGTGGCACGGTCAACTTCGAGTTGCAGGTCCTCGACTTCGGTAGCGAGGCGCTGCTTGGTCTTCTCGAGGGCAACAACCTTCTGGTTGAGGGATTCGATGGTCTCCTCGGCTTCGGCGAGGCGGGCCTGGAGCTTGCGCTTGGCCTCCTCGAGTTCCTCGGAACGGGCAACACCCTCAGACTCGTACTTGGAGCGCCACAATTGCGCCTCGGCGTTGGCCTTGGACAGCTGGCGTTGCAGGTCAGCCTTGCCTTCGGCTTCCTCCTCGACTTGTTCGCGGATGTTGTCCAAGTCGTGCTCGAGGTTGCGGAACTTGCCAAGAAGGGTGGCGCGTTCCTGTTAAAGAAAATATTTACATATTTAATACAATATTAAAACATATATTGTAATGTAATAAAATCTTTCATTAAGTTTTTTATTCCATGGAAAAGATTTAACTGCATACTAACCCTGGCCTCTTCGTCGGCGAGCCTCTTGGTGTCTTCCAGCTGGGTGGTGAGCGACACCTTGATCTTGGAGAGCTGTGACACCTGGGACTCGGCCTCCTCCAGTTGGCGGAGCAGGTCGGAGTTCTCGATGGACAGCTTCTTCTTGGCGGCATCCAGGTCATTGAGGGTGCGGTTGGCTTCATCAGCCTTGCTCTGCACCTCGTTGAGCTGGTGTTGGAGCTGCTTGACGATCTTCTCTTGGGCAGCCTATTATAAAACGATGTGTTAGTGTAAGAATTTGGTTTATTAAATACTGTATGAAAATTTAAAATCGGTATTAATTATGCAATGATGTACTCGTAAACTGAAATTTAATTAGTCTTCCAAATCGGTGGGATCAATGAATATTATATGGATAAATACAAACACACGCATATGCAAATAGAATTCGGGACGTAGGGACCAATCCTTATAATGTGTGTGTATTATTAAAACCACTGTGTAATAATTCTACTATAATTTTCTTATTATGGTAATTATGTGTTCATGCAAGAGTCTCCGGGTTTAATTTTGGTTAAGATTTATTAGTAAAATGTTCCACACTCAACACGAGTTACGTTTAAGCGCGTTAGCTTTCGTGCAGTTTGTTTACTCGAAATTTGATTATTTGTTATTGGTTCGAAGATCTGTTTATTTATAGAGGAAAGTGTTTTGATGTGTAACAGTTTAAAAAATTTTTCGTCCTGCATTATTTTTAAAAAGCTGCGAAGCGATGTCCCACAATTGCAGATGCCAACACTTTTATCTATCATCTTTTTTATACCTTTTCGTTGGACAAGTGGTCGAGACCGGCACGAAGGTCATTGACTTCGCTAAAGTATTGAGAGCGCTCTTTCTCAGCCCTGGATAGATAGAATACAACATAGAACATTTAGTATAGCTTGTGACACTTCAGTTCGCAACACCAATCTCAGGATAGAGACGTGGTATCGGGGTAAAATAGGACCGAATAACATGACGAGTCACCATATAATAGGGTCGATCGGGCTGATTCACATTTTAATGTGTATGTCGTATAGTGTCTGAAGGTCTACACGGGTAATGAGGAGGTACCATGCAAGGGTCACCCCAGGCGGTATACATGCCTTTACGGGCGACATGTTACCTTTTCCCTTGCGACTTGATCAACAGCCGCACGCGTGTTGTTAAGCTCGTTGTAGCAAGACGCACGGTCATGCTCAGCCCTGAATTTATCGCATAGTCGAATCAATATTTTGCAAATACTTTCGAGTTCTAGTACACTACTTTTATATTCTGTCTAAAGTTTTAAAAATATACTTTATATGTCTACATAATCGAAGCTACTTACTTAGCCTTGAGCTTGTTGAGCTGGTCGAGCTGCTCGCCCATCTCAGCAACGGCATCGTTGTGCTTCTTGCGGAGGTTGGCGAGGGTAGACTCGTGCTGGATGTTGGCCTCCTCGAGATCACGGCGCAGCTTGCTGAGCTCAGCCTCACGCTTCTTGTTGAGCTCGATCTGCGCAGAGGTGGCACCACCGGCCTCCTCGAGACGCTCACCGAGTTCCTCAAGTTCACGTGCGAGGTCAGCGCGCTGCTTCTCAGCCTTAGCGCGCGCCTGGCGCTCGGACTCGACTTCCTCTTCCAGTTCTTCGATGCGGGCCTGCAGTTCCTTGATCTGTTTCTGGGTCTTGCTGACGAGCGACTGTTCGTCCTCGAGCTTGGCGGTGAGGGAAGAGATTTCCTTGTCTTTGCGCTGGATGGTCTGTTCGAGTTCCTTCTTGTTGCGTTCCAAGTCAGCGACGGCTTCCTGGGTAAGCTTGAGGTCGCCCTCAACCTTCCTCCTCTGCTTCTCAACGTCAGCGCGGAGCTTCTTCTCACGCTCGAGGGAGTCCTCAAGCTCGTCGAGGGTCTGCTCGAGCTTCTGCTTAACCTTGTTGAGGTGGTTGACCTTGTCCTCAGCGGCCTGGAGTTCCTCAGAGGTCTTCTGGTTGGACTCACCCTGCATCTTCTTTTCCTTGTTCAACTTGTTAATGAGCTCATCCTGGTGGGCGATCTCATCGTTCAAGTTGCGGATCTGGTGGTCCTTGGTAGCCTTATCCTGTTCGGACTTCTGGACGGCCAGTTCGAGGTCTTCCACGTCCTTCTTGAGACCAGAGACTTCCTGTTCGAGCTTCTTCTTGGCTTGGAAGAGTTGGTTGCGGGCATCCTCCTCTTGGGTGAGACGGTCTTGAGTGTCCTATAATAAAACCTCGATAAGTATACGTAGTATAGCTGCAAGTTGTTAACGCATTATACAGTTTTATTGCAAGTTTTTATCGTATCTGCTTCCTTTCTATCTGAACATAATATAGCACAATATATGGTTTGCAATAAAAATCGTGCATGTAACAGACGTGTAATTTATTTTTAAACTTCCAAAGTATTCCTCGTATAAACAAATCTGTTTATTTAAAGAACCGCGAAAACCAAAACATCATGTAGGTAACTTGATTTGCAACACTGTATCTACATATATTGAAATTGCAACATGTTCTATTTAGTAACGTATATTCAAAATTATTTCTTTGAGTACTCGTACATAAAGAGCAAATAAGATCAAATAGATCTTATATTTAAATTTAACAAGTCCTGTTATAATATCTAGGCTAGGCCATGTTTCTGCGAAGACTACACATTGGACTTGTATGTAATTATTCTTCATTAAATTACATCTCTGAATTTCGTTGACACCATTATAACTAATTAATTACTATCCAGTTATACCGACGGTTAACATTTCTAAACCATACTCCAAGATGTTTTAGGATATTGATAAATCACTTTCGATATTTAAATCTTCATGTTACTAGGCTACAAAATGTTGTATATAAAAATGTAATAAAAATACGATTTATGAGATAAAATATTACTCACCCTGAGTTGGTTCTCGAGGTCGTTCTTCTGCGCCTGGAGCTTGGCGGCACGCTCCTGGGTTTCGGAGAGAGAGCCCTTCTCACCCTCAAGGCTGGCCAGCAAGTTCGCCTTCTCTTCAAGGAGCTTGGCGTTAAGGGCCTCGACTTCCTTGCGAAGTTTCTCTTCCTTCTCGAAAGCTTCCTGGGCCTTCTGTGCCTTCTCCTCCAGTTTCTGTAAAATATCCTCACTTTTATCCACACCGTCCCACGTCGACACATGAACAGACGCCATCGTTATTTTATTAAACCATGAAATTAATAAAGGAATGCAAAATTTCGGTCGTTCGTAAGTATGGGAAGGGGTGGTGCGCGCGCCGCCGACCTCTTCGATACTGAGCGCTCGCTGGAGTTTTCCAGCGGGCGCGTTAATCGCCCACGCACTCGATACATTGTGTAAGGAAAAAGTGCGTGGTGGCGAGAGGGGGGAAGAATCCAGAAATGGATGCGGCAGGTGCGGTGGTGTCACGTAACCGCCAGGTGGGCGCGGTCGAATCTATTTGCGTTCTGTTGAATCACGCTACGGCTATGATCGCTGGAATATTTAATGGGTCAGCGTGATCGATCGTAACAGAACAGGTGAGAGTATTGACGGACTTACCGCGAGCTCATCCTCGACGCGGGTGACGTTGAGGAGGGGCTTGACCTTCTGCCACAGTTTCCACCAGGGCCAGGTGCGGAGCTGCAAGTACTTGCGCAAGTTGCGCTGGACAACTTGGAGAGCCAATCTATAAAGAAAAAGTTACTTCAATAGTAACCGTAACCATGTTTGGAGCTACAACATTTATGACGCACAGATGAAAACATATAAATAACCTACCTCTGTTCCTGCAGCTTGGTGAATTCCTTACGGGACAGGTAACCACGGATGTAGGCCTGGAGCCAAGATACAATCTTGGAAAGCCTGTCATCACGCAACTCTTCCATCTGACCCAGGACACCAGCGCGGAAGAATACCTGCTCATTGAAATCAAGAGTTAAGTCGTGTTTGTAATTTGAACCTGCTAAAACATTAAAAAGAAGAAACTGTCGCTAAAATGGAAGATTGAAAAGAAGATCACAAAAGTAGAAGTAATATAATTTAGAATACAAAAAACATTGTTTTACATATTTTAACATATTATAGTTTTACAAAGAAACAGAAGCGAAAAAATAACATACAACATTTTCAGAACACTCGATTTTAGTAAAATTGAAACAGAATGTTAATAATACAGGATGATATAGAGGAGAATAGAATGAAGATTGAAATGAAAGATATTTTAAGAAGTTCATGCAAAACGAGAATTTTGGATAGTAGCATGCACGTTGCTCTACCTTAGTCCTTCCCATTCTGAAAGACTCCGAGTCTAAACCGGTTTGTTCGAGAATTTTCTCGGTGGCTTTCTCGGCCGTAATGGGTTCTTTGAGGAGGTTCGGGCACAGAATTTTGTATCTGCGTTAGAGGAGCACACAAAATAAAATGGCAGTGATATATGTAGGTAAATACGATAGTAGTAAGTAGGTACAAGGAAAACACAAATGAGAGCCTACGTAGCTTGGGCTCTCAAGGGAAAAACAACCTTAGTTTGTAAGGTGTAGGGTTTAAGGTATCTAATCACCAGTTCCTAAAGGTGCTATTAAAGCGTTTAAAAGCCACACGATCCTCCGGGTGTATCCAGATCGGTGGTCTCAAACCGTTAAGCTACTCAAACGGGTTCTCAAACATGCCTTGGTGTGGCCGAGACGGTAGGACTCGACATCCAAGCCAGTGGCCTCCAGGATAATTTGGGCGATTTTCTTAGGGTCAGATTCCTTTTCCACAGCTTGAGGGGCCAGGATCTTGTAGCTATATTACCAAATGATATGGAACACACGATAAGGGGAAATCAAACAAAAGTCAATAAAACATAAACGACGTATCACGTACACGTCAGGACTGTAGGGTACAAGTGGGGTACGAGGTACAAGTATTGCAACATGAAACATACTTTCATGTTTAAGGTAACTAGTATACGATGACATGATAGTAAACTAAATACTGTTGTCAAGTAAAGGATAACTACTAGTGCATACATATGAAAAGGAAAACTGAAAGAGGATAAAAACCGGTTCAAAATAACTCTATTCTTTAGAGTTTTCGGTGATACTCCAGTAGTACCATGCTAAAACCATTCGGATGGTTTGTTTTAATATTTCCTTGCCTTGGTGTGACCTATACGATAGCTCTCAGGATCTAGTCCGACTGATTCGAGACACTTCCTGGCAGCTTCTTTGGGATCTTTTTCTGCAGTCATGATGGCTGGTGCAAGAATCATGTAACTGTTCATGCAATAAATTAAATTAATATCTAACTTAGATAACTGGCAGGTAACATCGTTCTCATCCTTAAATCTAAATGTTCGCTAAGATCAATCATCGCCCCAGTTATAGTAGGATGTATCACAGCTAACTCGCTGACGTCAGCACTAGACAGCTGCTGCAGTACAAGAATAAAACTGTTCCAGTTAACGAATGTTCCAGAGTGAAAAGAATTTTGTTTAGACTCGCCTACCGAAATAATCCACTTATCTAAATAAACGTCATCCTCGGATATGAAAATAAATTCCTAATGTCTTAATAAATGGTTCTGGCTTCCAATTTTGACAGTTTGGTATTTTGTCATAAAAATATATTTTTATGGGGCTGTTTACGAAGCGGAATCTTACCGGAGTTTGAAGTCAGGGTACACCATCCTGTTGGGGAAACCTTTACGGCAAATACGGATGCCTTCAAGCACACCGTTACAGGTGAGCTGGTGCATCACAAGGTGGGAGTCGATGAGACCTGGTGGACGAGGACAGCGTTAGATGGAGCAGTCAGTGCTAACATTAACACCGCGGCTATTCTAACATAAATTAACGTCAGAGTCTATTAACATTCCGTCTAATTTTCATGTATCAACCAGTCATGCTCATGTTTTATCGTCATTAATGTCAAGATATTCTCATTCTGATATGTTACATTCTAGATATTTTGCGTTGGTGGGTTGCTGAAAATTAGACTCATACTAAAACATGAGTGTTGCCTGATATATTTAGTATAAGCTGAGTAACCACACTAAATTTACGTCAGTCACTCAACACCTACATCGTGTACTGAATATATTCCTAGTCTCTCGTCGACGGACTATAATGGGCAATATATTTTATGAGTCTTCCTGGGTACAAAAATATTTAAAATGCGGTTGGTTTATTTATAGGTAATGAATAAGAATATTTTGGTTGTTATATATATAACAGCAGCAATAACAGCGGAACTTACCAGGCTGCTTCAACTCGTTGGGGATGATACAACGTACGAAGTGAGGCTGGGTGGACCTCAGCGTTGTCATCAGGTTGTTAAGTTGTTCCTGTGGTAAGTTATACATTAGTATACGCTTTTACCTATTTTTTTGTTAGTAACATTTGCGAGATACATTTAGTTTTTATATTGTACGAATCGATTACAGCCTTTCGGTAACGAAAAGTAACGATTTTATAATCAACATATAAAGCGACACACCAATACGATGATTGTGAACATAAAGTAGGTATTTTTGATGGATTCGTGAACATAGATTAAGTAACACAAAAGTGGGTTAAGCAACACAAAACACACGAACAAACATTAAGCTTAGTACAACATCGCAGCCATCGGTTTAAGTAGCGGTATTCTTTACTACTTTTCGGCTGCTTAGATGATAAAAATGGTAAAGTAGTAAAATTGGTGAATATAATTCGTAATAATGTTGTCATCACATATTACGAAGGTTACGTTTGATAATAATGAGGGAGGTGTTCATTTCCTCTTTATTCTAAATGATAACTCCAATGCTCCAACTAGATCATATACAGAAATAGTTTCGAGTGTGTAGTGCTACAAGTAAGTAGTAATTCTACACCAAATGGGTGAATACAAAACAAAATTCATCTACAAGTAAAAACATTCATATAGGTACCCTGTAGGCGGAGGAGACAGTAGCGAAACCACCACCCTTCTTACCGCGACCGCCTATGGATGTACATTAACAAGCAATAATTAGTGCAAAGACGATCACAATACGGCGTGTGGACAAAGACAAAGGACATCATTAAACAAGTCGACAATACATTTGCGAGACGGCGACGACATGAGCTCTGCTGTAAAACATACACTGACGTGGACAAACATAGATGTATTAATCTGAAGCGTAGTAGAATTGACACCTTGGGAGAATCATCAGCATTTGTGCAAAATTGAAACGAGATTTTCCAAATACTCAGTACCACATGACCGGTACTGTGGCTAAAATAGAAGAAGAATCACAATTGCGCTTGACGTAATCAAATTATAGCTCGAATTGGTGATGAGTCTCATCCAGGTGTCAGTTCAAGGTGTGTAGAACGTCGGCGGTGATAAACGTGGACAGTAAGCGACGAGAAGACACAGAAGCAACTCTCGGACATAGTATGCCAGTTTACCCTGTAGAGTGATGACACAGTCTGGAAGGCAGAACCCTTGGCACGTTTGCCTCCAGCGCCTATTTTGTTTAAAAAAATGCGTGAAAAAGATGACAATAGAAGTAAACGTTGCGGTTTCATTAATGATATTTGTCTCTTCTAAATAAATGAGTGGTTGAATGAAAGATTTGAAGTATTCTTAAATGAATGCAATGATAAATTACTAAATTCATGAAATGAAAGAAATTAAAATAAATTGAGAAGTATTGACTGTTGTTTTGTTGTATATTATGAGAATATTATGTAATCGAATTGCGTGTATTATTTGGAATGGTTTGTGTGATGATTGTATGTTCACAGAAGTTTCTTGAAGCTCATGTAGTTCTCGCTGGAATTAATATGGCGCAATTCATTTTAGAATATGTTTTTTTCTTCTACCATTACTTGGGGAATTTTCAAAATAGTTTTGTCTTTTATTTGTTTAAGCTAGAACTGAATTGTTAAACTAAGTACAAAGGGACTCTTGGGTGTAATAGATTCTTCAAATTATTCAAATATTTAAATTTAAATAGACTTTT